>JAOXJP010006068.1:0-18076 GCA_025762735.1 Platanus orientalis | reverse complement strand
CCAAGGCCATGTGTGGTCCCCACCTTGCTCCAATGTCCACATCACCAACACTAGTTTTGGGAGATCAGAAGAAGAAAAAGGGAGAAAAAGAAGGTTGAAGGCCCAAAAAAAGACTGAAAACAAGAAATCAGAGCTTGTGCAATAGCATCTATTCTTTCGGCGTCAACTCCACTTTCAGCCATTCGATCGGGATGTCTTTTAACTGCACTTAAATCTCCAAGATCAGAAGGTGGAAAGTGGGATTTCAATCAGCCTTTTCTCTGCTGGTTTATGAAGGTAGTAAGATACCATGTTAGAAGTCAATGGTCAACCATTTATTGTCTGACTATAGATCTTACGGGTTACGGGGCGTGTTGCCTAAGACTATAGAGTCCGGTTAAAATTGCATTAGATTAAATTTAATTTTATGGGGTCAAATGTCTTAGTTGATTTGCAACACTGGAAAAATTCAACCCGATGCTATGCATCTGGGAGATGGAGTGGAATAGTACTTCGATAACCATTATAGCCTAAGTTTATTCAAGGGATCAAAGAAAAAACCTCTTACAATCTCAGACGAAACCAATAATAATTAGGGGGGGCGGGGAGGGAAACGAAAGTCTTTGTTTAGAATTCATGCTACTCTTTAAGACCCAATATACTAGAGTTTATACAGACTTATTTTGCCAACCAAAGACAAAGTTTTTTTGATTCATCCCTTCTCTAGCTGGTGATTGTTACCATGAGAGTTTCTGGCGATGAAGCAGTAGAGTCCGGCAGCTTGAGGAAGATAAAAAGGTTTCTGAATATCGAGTATAAGTCATTCAAAATTTGGAGCGAGGATCATGAAGCACCTGGTCTCTTTTCAATCATTGAAAGGGCAAAGAAATGCCCACACAAGATCTCTTCCGATTCATCTCTTTGTGAGAAGATAATGGTTCTTTTTACTTCAGGCTAAGGATGCAAGAAGAGACATCAGTTTTAGAGAAACTCTTTGATCGCAGAAAACCCCGATTTTTCTCACGAGAGGTTCAAACAACTGGCGGTGGTTCATACATGTAACGGAATGGAAGCCTGAGAGGAAGAATTGATTCATAGTGTTTCCCAGAGATCTGGAGTTGGCGGGATGGCAGAACATAGCCCTAGTTCTGCAACAAATGGTGAATGCAAAGAGGAAAGTGATTGCACAGCCTAGAGATCATAAGGTCGTTATGCCACTGGAATCACAGGCGACAATTTGAACATCTGCTGTGAAAGGAGTGGTTGAATCCGAAGGGGATAAAGATAGACTGGAAGGCAGTAGCGACAAGAGTATCTAGGTTTTTTCGTTCAGAGAACTCAGAACCCTTCAGAGTTTTTACCGACTGGAGCTCCCCAGAAAGCAAACCTTAGAATAACCCTTCCTTGATAGGACGTGACAAAAATTTTTTTAAAAGATGAATCTCTTTGACTTCAACTAAAAATTATAAGCATGAAGGTCATTAGTAGGGACAACAAAGGGTGTTTGTTGCTCTAATTGTTATGACTTATGCATATAAAGTTGAAAAATTAATCTAGAGTTACCTATGGGGCTAAAAAAACTGGAGGTATGGTCACCAAGACATTTTATCTCGAAGAAGGGGATTCACAAAGAACAATCACTCTTCAAGAGTGAGAGAGAGGAAGAAGGGGATTCACAAAGAACAATCGCTCTTCAAGAGAAAGAGAGAGAGAGAGAGAGAGAGAGAGAGATGCAGGACAGCCTATGGGGCTGTTGAATCCTGCGGGTAATGGGCCCTAAGATGTGACCAAAGGGGCTGAATCAGACTTTAAAACAAGTAGGCCAACTCAGGTTAGCAATTCTGGCATAGTTCAGGACAGACCTTTAGTGGCTCCG
The DNA here is from genome assembly GCA_025762735.1 of Platanus orientalis. Classification (NCBI taxonomy): domain Eukaryota; kingdom Viridiplantae; phylum Streptophyta; class Magnoliopsida; order Proteales; family Platanaceae; genus Platanus; species Platanus orientalis. The sequence goes on along the minus strand of JAOXJP010006068.1, from coordinate 16,221 downwards.
AAAATAGGGTTAGAGAAATCAGATGGTCTTGAAATTTTGTAGGATGAGAGATCAATAGAAGAGCAATAAGTCCACAAAATATCAGAAAATTTTATGTACAAAACATATGAAACTCAGACCTGATCTCAAAATCCAGCACAGCAAAAAGAAGAGATAACCCAACTAGCACCAACTGATTAGTTGTTAGCAACACAATCGCGAACAGGTTTTGTAGCAGCACCAACTGTCTACAAGACATCCCACAGCACTAACCGTAGGGAAGAAGAAGCACCAACTTCAACTTAGGGTTCTAAAAAAAATTCTTCATAAAAATCTGCTACATACGTTGGGGACAACAACCCTTTATATAGAATTACATCACCCTTGAAATAAACCTTAGTTGCCAATCCTAAAACCTACTTACTAAAAAAAAGACTTAAACTTGGGAACCAAGATTAACCAAAACTATTCATGGGCCCCATAGTCTAGCTGTATTATTTACTTGAGAATCAACACTAACCAAAACTATCCATGGGCTTCACATACTAGCTGTATTATTCTGTTACATAAATAAGAACCCCTTATTACCCACTTTATTACAAGACTGTCATTAAAAAGAGAGAAAAGAAAAAACTAATCTGACCTTATTTTTCCAGCAACTTTTTAAACCCCTCATAATCATCCATGATCATCCAATTTCTTTTTGATGATCCTAGAAACTCCCGCATCAGAGAGAGAAGAAATATGTTTCCATCTTTCTCCATTAATAACGCATTCAGTTGTACGATGTATTGAGAGCAAATTTTCAGTATATAAGTGATCCTTTAGATAGGGATTATAAGATCTATGGAAAAAACTTGATGTCAGTGCATGTGCACTTCCGCACCATATTTGACTTATCTACAAGGTCTGAGTATGCTACAGGGTCATCAAAGTCAGGCCCATGTAATCATGTTACTGAAACTTCAAATACATGTTCTGAATGGACAAAAAAGAAAAAACACTGAATAAAGCCACTGTTAGGGGGAGAGGGGGAGAAATTATACCTTTGATAGTTCCATAATGTGCAGGATCTTTCTCTGGACAGTCTCAGCCTCTGTAAGTCTATTGGACTTTATAAACATCTAGAAGACAGCAAGACAATAAATAATTTAAAGGAGCAAGATGAGACGCATAGCAACAAGACAAATGAGAAAGAATATCACTACTCACAAATTGTTACTTATATTTTTTATGCATGTAATATGTGCAATGTAGTACACGTTTAATGGATTTAGTCAAGCATTGATATCATTACTCCTAAGATGAATGTGACAACACAACTATAGTAAAATGACAGTAATTTTCACATAACCATATATTATCGATATAAGGCACTTCCCATATGCATGTCGTGTCATGAAAATAAGAATTACAGAAAAAATGCACTCGGTACCTTCCCACACCACTTTATAAATGAATCATATGGCTTGGCATGCTCTAAAATGTGAACACAAGCCTATAAACCAATTCTTCTACATTGTTTCCCCGTATGATAGCTTTGCATGACACGTACAAGAATCATGTTTAGTATCAATCAACCATTTTTTTTTTTTTTTTTGACTGATAAGTAAGTAAATTATTACTAAAAGAGAAAGTTAGGAGGGACACCTTCGAAGAGAAGAGGGAGGAGCCTCGGGGAAAATAAAATAGGTCAACAGCTTTATATGACCATCAAGAATTACAATTACATTGGAAACTTTGACCCACAATACAATCAGCCAAAAACGTCTGCTAACCTTGGAACCTAAGAGAGCAACATCCAGGAGGCCAAAGCATGAACCTCTATTAACAAGTAGGATAACCTCCATGGCTCCTTCAAGAAGAAAAAGCCTACCCAGTGGTGTTGCTAGAATCTCCTATCACCATCCTTTCAAAACCAAGATCATAGGTAAGCCTATTGATGAAGAACCAACAGGAAAAATCTGATGTCTCTCCCTTAGATATTAGGTTAGGGTTTGGAAAATTGAGAAAGCTTGGGCTACAGTTTACACAAAAATTTAGGGTTGGGTATTTAATAAATAAAATTGGGTTTTAAGAGATTTACGGAAAAAGATTAATATATAAGAAATCAGAACCTTTAAATGGTTGAAAAGCTAATATAGGGTAGCTGCAGGGTTTAAGAAGGATATGGATGGGTTATGTGATTGAAAAACTGAAGGGAAAGAGTAATTGAGAGACACTTGGTAATTGATATGAAAATATATGCAGATATTCAACAGAACTGATAAAAAATCTAGGGTTAAGAATTTAGGAACAAGAGCTAGGGTTAACAGGCTTGAACAAAATTAGGAATATTTCTGTGTAATAGAGGATTCTGCAGTAATATATATATATATATATATATATACAGAAAAAGAAAGGAACTAGAGTCACACTAGTTCAACCTAGGAATCACACCTAGGGTAAAAAGCATCATACCTTGAAAAGTTGGGATGTAGACCAGAGCATGGCTGCCACATGGCTTCAATACATTTCATTCATTGTTAAATTCTAATTAAAATCTGTAAATAGACTTCCACAAGACCAACCTTTCTCCTAGTTTGACTTCTATTTGACACTAAATTAGAAACCAACTTAATGACAATACTAACCCATGTGTAGACACAACTTTCCAAATCAAAAAAAATTCAGAATAACATCAAAATTAGCTAGACTCAACTTAGGTACCAAAGAGAAAATACTTTTAACTGTTTTAACATGTCTACTATAATTGTGAAAAGTAGGTGCTGGAAAATGTATTACCTGAGCAAGATGCCGCAATCTCCGCACACATATCACAGATTCCCCTTGGCCACTTTCCTACATGACTCAAATAACACTCAGCAGTCAGTAAAGTATATGCAGAACAGCAGCAAATCCCATAACCACTTAATGTCTACATGAAATAGTGGTGCATGGAAAAACCTCCAATATCCTTATAGAATCCTGCATAAGAGCCTCAGAATCTTTCTCTTTTCCTTGAAAATGTAGCACCTGGTAAAGAAAATGTTACTGCATATTCTAAGTCTATCTGAAATACACACAGAAAAAAAAATCAAGAATTCTTAAAATGAAAATTTAATGTATTTGCTGAAATATTGCTCTGGAAAAATTCCTAGGACAGCAGTGAATCACACGCAAGGTCCTTAATTTTGGTCGATTCACTTACTAGGACAGCAGTGAATCACATGCATGGTCCTGTTTAGCCCTAATATTAAATCTTTTAACTTAAAAAATATCTTGAACTCCCTTCTTTTTCATGTTTCTCCTCCCATTTGGTGTTCAAGGGTTAGTCTATTTTCTAAACAAAAATAACCAAAGCTCTCAAATTTGTTGGTCTAGAACTTATATACTTTACATTAAATCACAAATTAAATGTCTTTTTCGAGCGTTTATGTCTTCACATGTCCTCTTTCAGAGAGAGGCACACATGAAAGCATAATGTCAGCAAGAGTTTGGGAGTTCATTTCCCTGGGGTTAACCCTGGAGAATTCCAAGTCTTCGAAATTTGGAAAAGCATGACACCTCTAGCATGAAGACCAAGTCTGTAATGTTGTTGAGGATCACACTGCAAGTAAAGAACCCAATTTCTCTGTTGATAAGAAAAGTAGGGGCTAGTGAGGATCCGTAAACAGAGGAAGTGTCGGGGGGGGCACCTCTTCAGCCCAACTTAATCGATGAATATTTTAGAGGCAACATTGGAGGGAGATGGTTGTAGAATGGAGGTGCCTTTTGGCTGTGTAGTGATTTCTGAGAGGTTGTTTCCGTTTGGTGCTCTGGAAGCTGGAGTGGAGGGGGTGATGGTGTTGTGTTCACTCTTTGCAGCATTTCTCAAGCCTCTCATAAGAGTTGAATCCTTCTTTTTCTTTTGTTTCTACTTTAATAAAGCATTACTTATGAAAAAGAAACCAAAAAAAAAGTATAAACAACGATAGTAAGAAGATATTAAATAAAGTTACTAATATAAAGATTTAAGATACTACCGTTCCAAGATGATACATTGTATCTGCATAGTCTGTATGGCCATACCCTAGAACACGCCCCTTTATCTACAAAATTATATGGTGATTTTGAGGGTAAAATTTCATAACCAATAAAACAGCAATGATAAGAAGATAATGTAGCATAAGGTTCATACCTTTAAAGCCCGCTGCCAGAGAAAGCATGAAACAAAAAGAAAGCTAGTAATCAGTAGAAAGGACTGAGAATCATAAAGATAATATAAGTATTGTAAAAAGTTTCTGATAAAAGAAAATATCAGACAAATAATAACTCTGAGAAGAATTGTGTCGATGCCAAACATGGAGAAAAAGATATACAATAAAACTTGCTGAAACATGTAGCATGCTTCCTTTTTTTTTTGAAAGATAAGGTAAGTTACTAATAAAAAAACAAATCCAGCACAGAAGCTAAAAGCAAGAGGAATGCCTTGGTAAAGAAGAAGAAAAAAACAAATACAACTGGGTCTTGGCCTACTCCTCTTCCTCATAAGCTAGAATCAAATACAACATGCAGCATGCTATTGAATTCAGATCACTCCGTCTTTGTTGTTGATGAAACATTAGAGGTTCATATGAGTGCCCTAACTCTTGATAAATGGGGCATTCCTTATCCTGAAAAGACAAAAGTGACCCTGATGGACCATAAGAGGAGGAATCCTTTTGTCTTTCACAAGGAGTGCCACATTTATCAAAATAAGGAGCCCCGATTGCAATCCAAAACTCCCCCACCTCCAAAAAAAAGGAAATCAAATAATGTTATTTAAGATTGAAATTAGTGAAAATACTGAAGATATTAAAATCAAAATATTTTGAATTCTTAACCCAGAGATGAACCGTAAGAATTTTTCTCTCTTAAATTTTAGCAGGTACCAAGGAGTAGATGACATATGAAATCATGCATAAGTATCAGATAGGAGAAAGAAAGAAAAAAAACAGAGACATTGATGCTTCAGTATGTTAATCCAATTCCCAAAATAAAGTATGCCCTACTAAGGCCAGGGACCTGTATCTGTAGTCTTATGGAAGTATAGCCTAGAATACATATTATATTTGCACTTGATGCACCTTCGAAAAGAAGAGCATTCAGAACTTGGGAAAGACCACGAAAGCTAGAAACAGAAATGGATGTATTTGAGGAACCTAGGAGTAGCTTCAGTCGGTAATAACATTATAGAGAACTGATAAGAGAAGATTTGATGATGTGCATCAAAATCCAATCCCATAACCTTTAAGGAGAGGAACAATGGTTCAGGTCTAAGGCCCGAAGGATAGTTCCAAGGATGAGAATCTCAGATTATTGGATAATAAAGAAATTCAGGTGAAGGAGACATCACCCAGGGGGCCCGAACCAATTACAAGCAGTAATCCTAATGGGGTAACCTGGGAGATGGCTCTCTCCATGATTTCTCTATGGGATGCTTGGAAGGCCATGTTACTCAGGAATTTTGTTCTATGATAGCATCAAATGGAACTGATGAATAGATTGTTAAACATTCATCATCATCATACTTCGTCCACCAACGGGATTGAGATGAATTCATCATCTTCATCAAGAAAGGGGGGAGATAATAACTCTTCCTTGGAATCCCAGGATTCCAACAAGCACAAAGAGGTCCTTGAAAAAGTGAGGGAGCAGACATCCCTGAAACCAAAGATAGAGCATGTCACCAACTTTAGTAAATTTATGGGCATCCTATTCCCTGGGGTGATAACAAAATTTTAAGGTTTTTGAAGAGTTAGGTAAGCATCAAAAGGATGAGAAAAGTCTAAGCATTGTTGTAGCAAGTGTACATATAGTTGTTTTGTATATTAATCTAACAAGGAGTAATGATCGAGGAAGAAGAATGTTTTGAGATTGAATGTCGTGGAGCGTATTGAGGTCTCTCCATATGACTATTTCATTTATGCATTTTGGTATAAAAAACTAAAATACCCTATAAATACGATTGGCATATATACCGTTGTATATATACCCCTTATTACACTTATACCCTTACATCTGAATGTAGACCCATATTGCCACAGTGCTAACACTCCCCATCAAACTGGCATGTATACATCATGCATGCTAAACTTGGATCCAATAGAATGAAACTGAGGTGAGGATTGGCCCTTACTAAAAACATCAACAAGTTGATCTCCTGGTCGTACATAGGGTGTGTATATAAATCTTGACTGAAGCTTCTCCTTGATGAAATATCGATCAACCTCAATGTGTTTGGTATGATCATGTTGCACCAGATCATGGGCTATGTTGATAGCTACTTTGTTATCACCATATAGTCTCATAGGTTCATGAATGTGGAAACCCAAATCTAGGAGCATGCCTCGTATCCATAACAGTTCACAAATACCATTGGCCATTGAGCGTAACTCTGCCTCAACTCTAGAACAAGCAACCACTTGTTGCTTCTTACTCCTCTATGTAACCAAATTCCCACCAACAAATGTACAATATCCTAAGGTTGATCTTCTATCCATTGCTGATACGGACCAGTCTCGTCTCGCGCAAGACGTCTCAATATCACAGGTCTGTGGCACAAAATGGGCGTATACAGCAATAAATTAGGGTCTGTACAACATCTCGTGATACGTCTTGCGCGAAACGCACCTATCTAGCGATAAGAGGGGCATTTTTTATCATTTTCTTTTTAAAATATAAGGCAAGACACGCGTCTCACAGTGGAAGAACACCCCGTATCACAACTCTATAAAACCTTCAAAAATTCCATTTTTTGCAAGTTCTTGGATATCAATTTAGCTTATAGAAACTAAATCTAGGACTCCACTTAAGCCCATTTCATTTGAGAAGCTAGATTTAAACCGTATTAAAGGATCGAACCCAAAACCCTAATTTCTAAAGAAAATAACCAAAATAGACATCAATTTCTAAAGGAAATCCACCTAAAATAAAGGAAAAATTGGCGAAAACGATGCGAAGCAGACTCGTTGGCTTCTAACGAGTCCGCTTCACAGGGAACTACGTTCCCCTCAGGGGACCCGCCCCCCAAACCCTCGGTCTAGAGGGTTCGACCTGTGAGTCGCAGGCTTCAATGCAGGCGCCTGTCACGTGCCTCTAAATATTCCAGTGCCACTGCATCAAGTAGTCTCTCTATTTCTTTTTGGAAAAAAAAATTATTTACTTATTTTTTCAAAAAAATAAGAAAATTAAAGAATATTCAAAAAATTATATGAAATGAGCATTGTTAGGTCTAATTTTTTTATATGGCATACTACATACCATTTTGCACAAAATATGTCATTTTGGTAGATTTCTGAAGAAAAAAAATTGCATTTATTTAATAATTAATTTTTTTTAATTCTAAAAAATAAGAAAAAAATTCAGAAAGCATATTGGAACAAATTGACACATGCAAAGTATGTTTATCTTAATTCTACTATGTTTTTGTATTTTTTATAATTTTTACAAAAAAAAATTAATAAAAAAAGTGAAAAATTATAAATAAATAAAAAAACAGAAAATTACATCAAATATGTAGTCATGTACTCATGTTCATGTATAAGTGTAGTAGAACATTTTGAATTATATGCCTTATTTAACTACATTTTGAACTTTACTTTGCAATGTGTAGTGTTATTTAGTTATTTATTAACTTCTAACACTTAAAATTATGCGCGATTACAAGTGTCACGAGGGTACCAATTCCCAACTATTGATACACAAGTGTGTAATGAAGTATAATGGTTTATAAGTGTTTAATGATGTTTATTATAACATTTCATAAAACTTCATTCAAAAATTCCAAGGCTTATATAGTGTTTTCATAAATTCCATAGGAGACAACGTATGTCATAAAGATAACGGTTCTCCCAACCATCATAGATGGTTGTTTCCCATATTTAATGATTCCTAAATGTGAAGTAGTGATTATTCAATCAAATCCAAAAGTTTTAAATCAAAATTCATTCATTTGATTAGTTTTTCCCCCATTTCTCACTGTTTCTCGATTTCGGACGCTGTCTCTCCACGATAAGCTACGAGACGTGAGATGTCTCCGTCTCTTGGGGCTACTATACGAGTTGCGATAACAAGATTTTGAACTTTGCTTAGGATTCTGTAAGCAGCCTCTTAAGTGTACTGTGGTGGGTGCATGCATAAGCAGCCTCAGGATTTCCTTTTTCATTCTTTTTATTTATATCGTTGCCTACCAAAAAAAACTAAATCAGCAACTTAACAGTTCTAACTAGACCAAGCTCCTTGAATTTCAAACCAACCAAATATTGCACCATGTAACTCATCAACATAAAATACTTCCCACATCCACCTAATCCTCTATCTAAAAAAGCAATAATAGAAAATCATCAAAATAATAATAGCGACTACAGTCATAAAACATGAAAAGAACAGACCTTTTTGACTAAAATAAATTGTATAGGGGAAGTTTCTTTGTACTTCCTATCATTACTAATTTGAGGCAAAAATAAACCTTCTCTGGATGTATTAGAAACAATACAAGCATCACCAACCTTAGCCAACAACACAAGAGATAATTCGTTGCTCCTATATCTCTCAACATAGCAATTGATAATGCATATAGAGATGTTCCTTGATCACAACTTGAGTTTTTTTTTTTTTTAGAGAGAGAAATAAGAGAAAAAGAAACTGGGGTTCAAGACAGTATTGTTTAAATAACCAACAAAGCTACTACACTGAATGACCAAATGCATATAAACCAGAACAAATGTAATAAAACTCAAATGTAGATGTGCGGTTACCTCATAGCAGATACGAGCTTCTTCAAGTTTCCGCTGTGCAAGATAAAATTTTCCAAGGTTGTGAAAGGCAGCTCCTACACTGTATGAGTTATGGTTACAGTTTACAGCATTAAAGTAAGCTATGTCCAAGCAAACCATTTTTAATGTGAAAAATGAACATACACTTTTACACACAACCCTAAGGAAACTTTTTATATTTAAAAAGATGGTGCATATACACGGACACTCCAGCGGCATGTATGTGAAAGGAAACACACAACATAAATACATATGAACACATATGGGCACAAACATATACATATAAGTTTTATTTGGACAAGTACATATACATGTAAATGCAATCCAAATGAAAGTCTATGATGGCAACCATGCTTCAAGGTGCACACTGCAAGTCAGAGCTCTAAAATGAGGTGAGGAAGGCTGAAAAGAATGTGATTTGAAGTAATGGAAAATGATTTTGAAGCATACATGTCAACAGATGATATGGACATGGACAGAATGGAATGATGAACTAGATTCATGTAACCAACCACAAATAGTTGGAACAAAGCCATGAAGATGACTACAGTAATGATATAAAACTCTACAAATGTAGACAGATATGCAATTTAATTGATATATGTAACATGTATGCTGCATCTATATATATATATAAAGATACTTTATTAAGATAACCAGAAAAACAAGGATACAACACACTTTCCAGCAGCATGAGAAATGCACCGGCCCCAGCAAGAACTAAGAGACAAAGGCCAAAGGCCGCAACCCAGCACCCCTAGGATTCAGACAGCAAGGAATCCCTGTCAACCCTACACAAATAACTTGGAGAGCACCGACTCCACCAGCTTATAGAAAGGGGCAGACAAACCTTCGAAAATGCACAGCTTATGCTCTTTCCACACAATCGAGCATATAGCAAAAGGGACCAACCTCCATACTTCCAAGCCTAGCTGACTTAGCCCTTTTTAGGATTGAAGGAGCCAGTTCTCCAGCAGTGTCTTCACTGAGAGCCCAGGGTAACCCACTTCACATTAAATTAAACAATCATGAAGTCCCATAAAGAACCCGCTACCGAGCAGTGGACAAAAAGATGACTGGAAGTCTCACCTACAGCACAACACATGCAGCACTGATTCAGGACAACGAGCCCTTTGTGGATGAGATTTTACAAAGTAGGGACACGATCCCACCACAGTGTAAAGAAGACCTTTGATGGGGCAAGATTGCTCCAAGTGAAATGAGCCAGAAAATGAAGAGATTTGCCTTGAGCCTTAACTGAGAAACCATTTGCCTCATCCAACAACCAAATTCTTTTGTCCTCCAATCTCTATCCCCCTAGACTGTAGCCATTGAGAATCTCGAGAAGTCTGCCCATGTCCTCAACCTCCTAGTCGTTGAGATTCCTCCTCAATTGAATGTTCCAAGAGCAAAAAGCTCTCGATCTGATCATGTGGTCTTTGACAGACCTTGTCTTGCCCGCGGCAAGGCTAAAAAATCCAGGGAACAATCTACATAAGGCCACCCTAGAGCACCATGGGTCAGTCCAAAACAGAACATTCTCACCATCGTCCACCTTGAACCGGGTGAACTTCACGAAAGAATCCATCCCCTTGAAGATACATTTCCAAACTCCACAACCCACAGCCCCCGTAGGCCTATGTCTGACCCAACCATTCAAATCTTTCCCAAATTTTGCTGTAATGACTCTCTGCCATAAGGAATCGTACTCAACTCCAAATCTCCACAACTACTTGTTCAAGAGAGCCCTATTGATCAATTGGATAGATCTGATTCCCAATCCACCTTTCTCATAAGGCCTTATAATAGGCTACCAGCTTACCCAATTAATCTTTCTCACCCCTGCTTAGCTTGTCACAGAAACTCCCTTTGAATTCTCTCAAACTTATTCACCACTGAAACCAAAGCAGCAAACAAGGAAAAGAAGTATATTGACACACTCGAAAGCACACTCCTCAAAAGGATCAACTTGCCTCCTTTAGAAAGGTACCTACATTTCCATCCTACAAGCCTCTTCTCCATCCTTTCAATAATAAGATTCAAATGGCCTTTGAGGACGCCTTAGCACTGAGCGGAGGGCCCAAGTAGGTGGAAGAGAGGGACTCCACCTCGCAGCCCAAAATGGAAAACAACTTCTAGGTATTAGAAACACAACCCATAGAGATCAACTTGGATTTGCTTAAGTTCACCTTTAACCCCGTGGCCACCACATGAATAAGAAGAATACCCCTCAAGTCTCTGAAAACTTCCGAATCAGCCCCCAACAGAAATAAAGAATCGTTAGTGAATTGAATGAACAAGACCGAAGGACCCCCTTCTCTAGCATAAAAACCTTACACCAACCTATTGATCTCCACCTTTCACATCAGCCTGCTAAGCAACTCCACAACTATTATGAACAAGTATGGGGATAATGGGTCCCCCTGCCTTAGAGCCCAACTACTTTGAAAGAAGCCTTTGGGAGATCCATTAACCAAAACAGAAAGAGGGGGAGGAAACACAAATCTCCATCCAATTCCTCCACTGAAAGATGAAACTCATCCTCTGAAGGACCCTATCCACAAACGAGCAGTTCGCGTGGTCGTAAGATTTCTCCATGTCAATCTTACACACCACCCTGGTCTTCCCTTCCTTTAACCTTGCATTTATACAGTCATTGGCCAGCAACGAACAGTCCATGATTTGTCTTCCGAGAACAAAAGCATTTGCGACTTCGAAATCACACACCGGTGATGCAGCCAGATTAGTGGAAGGGTTCGCCCAAGCATAGGCACCTTCAAGTCACACCACAACACTTATGTGTTATACCAAATGAGAGAAGAATTCTAAATTTTTATTGATGATTTCAGAATACAAAGGGGAGGTCCTTAAATAGGCCTCATAGCAGTCCAAATAAAGTAGTTCTCTCTTTTTTTTGGTACATGAATTTCTTTTTTCTAAAGCAAACACTCAAGGAATCTAGATATAAGCTAAATAAAGGAACCGAATTAGAATATAAACAACCATTCTAATCAACTCAATCATGATTTAATGTATGATTTATCCGACTGATGGATGTCCATAGTTGGCGACGATTTAATGCCTTATTTGTTTGATTAGCTGTTATACATAGCTGGATTGGGTTGGGCCAATTAGATTGGATGTGGGCCTCATTCTTGAGCCAGGCCCATGAGTCTTGGGACCACTTGATATGAACCAGCCTGCATCAACTCGCTCCTGGTTTAAAAAAACTCGTCCTCGAGTTTTGAAATGTTGCAAGAACAACAAAACAATCAAGACCATGCCATCAGGCTTTGACGATTTATTTGCCTTCATCCGGATATATTCACAATCCTCCAAAGAAAATTTCTAAACGTGATGATTTAACAAGGGATCTTCATAGATGTGGTGTTGAATTTCAAGAATTGGTTTATCTTGAAATTTCTCTTCCTCCACTGCTTGAAGAAGAGTTTAATTATCATTGGAATGAACTTGAAGCGGTTCAAGTGTTTCTTGTTGTGGGACAACAATCAAACTCAAAGGAATCTTCTCTTGAGCAGTCTCTTCTAAAATTGGTTGTATCGTTTCTTCATTTGCAGTTGGTAATGTTGGTGGAGATAACTTCAGCTTATCATCAACTACTTTTTATGATCTCTTGCTTTTTTTCTTCCAAAAATGATGGAATCATAAAAGAAGGTTATTGTTGATTTACTTTTAGTCAATACTACATAACAAAGTTAAAATTTTCAAGATATGTGTCTCTATATCAAAAGTAGCCTTCCTTTCTTCGATCCATTTCTTACCTAAAATCACCTTATTATTCTTTAATGAAAAAATAATGCATTTAGCAGCATCAATGTATTTCCCTTGTTTGAATTAGAAGGCAAAACCTTCTTCAACGTATCCACAATAATGTTGATCTACCAAATCTTGTAAGATCTCCTCAGGAAAACTTGTAGAAATCAAGTTCTCCTCATACTTGTCGTTAATCAAAACCTTGATTGCCTTCCTAGAAGGAAAAACAAATATAGTCCTAATATCAAGAACCATCTCCCAAGCTTTGTAGGAAATGTAAATAAATGCAAGATGAAAATTAGAGACAATTGATGGATGATAAGGGATTAAACATAAATACATAAAAAGATAGATTGAAGAAGATCTAAGAAAAATTTACAAGTTGATCCAGAGCACGATCCACTAAGGATTTGGCTCTAATACCAATCTGATGCAGCCGGATTAGTGGAAGAATCCACCTAAGCGTAAGCACCTTTAAATCACAAGTCATACCACAACACTTGTGTACTCTACCAAATGAGAAAAGAATTCTAAATTTTTATTGATGATTTCAGAAAACAAGGGGGAGGTCCTTAAATAGGCCTCATAAAAAAAGTAGTTCTCGCTTTTTTGGGTAAATGGATTTCTTTTTCCTAAAGCAAACATTCAAAAAATCTAGATAAAAGCCAAATAAAGAAATTTAAAACCAAATAAAGGAACCGAATTAGAATCTAGACAACTATTCTAATCAACCCGATCATGATTTGGTGTCTTATTTATCCGGCTGATGGTTACGCATAGTTGGTAAGGATTTAATGTCTTATTTGTCTGATTGACTGTTATACACAGCTGGATTGGAGATCGGAGAGGAGCTTTAAGCCGAAAGGCTAAAATCTTAGATAGTAACTTGTATAAGCATCCCACCAAATTGATAGGGCAGAAACCCTTGATCTAGGCTGCACCTTCCTTTTTAGGGATGACTGATAAACATCGCACTTAGACTTTTGCACCAATGATCATTCGAAGAGAAATCTTCAAGGACACTAGGGCAGCCATAACATCACTTCCTACAACATCCCAACACTCCTTGAGAAACTTGATGGGGAAACCATTAGGCCCACGAGCCTTGTCATCCACCATATTGCTCAGCGTTGCATCCACTCTCTGATGCATCTATATGTCTCTCTATGTAACAAGGAAACTTCCATTTTCTGAAATTTGGTCATGTCATACATCATGTTGTATTCACATATCAGAGATATGCCAACACTTTTATCAAAACAAAACCTAGTTTATATATATATATATTAGGTTGGAAAAAAAAGTAGTTTATAATTTTATCTTGTTTTCAACCATTAATTATGCACAATTTATATAATTTTTCATGAATATCAGCTTATCTAGGTGCATTTCTTTATAAAACAATTTTTTTTCACACTAAAAAGATTAAAACTATGTTAGCAAGATATCTCAGAATAGACAATGCGATTTGGGTTTTTACGTCAGACACCTCGTATCATCATTGGACTGTACATATAAATATAGATAATGTACTTTGACATGCAATTCAAATTTCAATCATGTTTAATCCACATGCTTAAACCTCAGGTAGAATAGAATGCCATTTTAAATTCTGTTATTGCAACAGAGGAACAATAATTATGGTAATACCGTATATCCTCAGGTCCAAATGATTCCTCCAAAATATTGATAGCTTCCAAATACAACGGCTCAGCTTTATCAAATGCCTTTTCTACCCTGTAGAGTTCCGCCTGGCCATCATAGAAAACATTGACTTGTTCAAGAATGATACATATAGCAACAAGCAGGTAGACGTGCTACTCAGCCTGCTCAAGCAGAATTTTTTATTTATTTTTTAATTACTGGATTCTTCCCTGAAGAAATATAAATAATTTCTGGTAGTATTTGCCTCATTGTAGGGTGAGAAGAGGCTATAGTAATCAGTGTAAGTGATACTAGGTAAATATTTTGGATTCTGAAACTTGCAGTTTCTATGGTGATTCATGACATGAATAGTAACTAACACCAATAAATATAATTTGTCACATTTTATAGGAGTTATACACTATGGAAGCAGAAAAGGTAGATCTTATGGCTTCCATGCTAGGTATAGAAAGTTTACCATAAATAGAAAGCTCTCTTCTAGTATATCACAATTAATATGCTCATAGAAAACTTTCAGCTACAAAAGTTTAAGTATGGCAGAACCAAAGGAGATGATCTAATCTGTTAGAAACAAGACACCATCAAGCTGAAACCAAACGGGAATGCCTTTGTCCCTGTATGATTATTGGGGACAGCCAGCCCCTTGTTTTGTTTCCCCAAGCCTGATTGATTGTATATGGATGATTGGGAGTTGGGATATGGTCCCAAGGATTGCATGCAATCCTGAGTATCATTCTTGCATGTCTCAGGGTGTCAGAAAATATATCATTGGAAGGGCCACAGGTTTTAAATTTACTCTTTGATTTTTACTTCATATGGATGTCATGCCAAATCCAATATTACCTGGACTAGAGTCAGACCTGAATACAAACACACACACACACACTCGTCTGGGGAGAGTTCTATTAGTAGAAATTAAACAGAGTTATTACAATGTTTTTCAACTTACTAGTTTCTAAATACCATGCTAATTCCAGAAAGGAATAGCCAATGCAAATTTATGCTAATTATTGCCAGGGGAACATGTTAAAGACATCCAGAGTTTACAATAATACCATAACACGTAAACTAATGGTAAACACATGAACATGCATGACAATATGTGGTCCTGACTCCTGAGTGGGGCACAAAAAGAAGTGGAGCAAGAAAATCAGAGGGGAGTATAGATAGGTTTAGAATAAGTATATTTGCATCTGACCCACCAGATTGTTGCATGCGGATGCTACATGTGGATCCCTATCCCCAAAACCTTGTTTAGCTTCTTGCAACGCTGACAAAAAGTACTTTTCAGCTTCCTCTAATTTCCCCTGGAAGCAAGTAAAACATTCAAGAAGAATGCAATCAGTCAGGTTGCGAAAAGGCTAGAGAAATAGAAGTAAAATAGCATGGAAACAAGGGAAAAAGTTACGTGCTTGCAGAAATAAATCTCTCCCATTATCTGTAAAAATCCTCCACTTAGCTGTATGTGAATTTGATACTATAGATCCATCCTCAATTCTGCGCAAGGCGGTTACATCAGCTTCTCCCGGATCATTTATAGTACCCTGATCGACAGAAACATCTTCTGCTAAGGCAGGGTTGCCATTTATCCCCAGAAATATTGCTGCAAACGATATAAAGGAGATTAAATCATTTATAGTGAGAGGAAATATGTTATTCCAATAAAAATAACATAATTCCGCACATAAGCTAGACACTGACAAGCAGCAAATGTAAAACAGGTCAACCCCAGAAAAGAAGATGCAGATCATCTGTGAAATAGTTTATAGTCTTGAAATAAGAAACACAGTAAAAGAGCTTGACCATATGTGTCTTACATGAAAATATGTTTAGGAACCAAAATTGATAGATGTGTAGAATATATCTTGTTCATGTTTTAATAAAGAACAAAAAGGATTCATGAATACATTAATTACATTAATAAGATATAAATATACATACACACATACACACATACACACATACATACATACATATATATATATATATATATATATATATATATATATATGTATGTATGTATGTG
>JAOXJP010006057.1:0-18076 GCA_025762735.1 Platanus orientalis | reverse complement strand
GTTTAATATGTGCATATTGTTGCGCTCCTAGCATTGGGATTAACAATACATGCAACATTGGTACCTGGTTACCGGGTGACAAAACTTAGGTGAAATAGGCCTATTATTGAACCCATCGTTATTGGACAAGTGGAAAACTCAAGTTAAAGAGAGAATATAATTGAAATATAGTGGACATTGAAAGGAACCTAGTGAAACACATTGAATCAAGAGAGTTAATGAATTAAAACGAAGAGATTAATGACTTAAAGGGCAATGTAATCGGACATGGAATTTATTGTTGTTAAATAGAAGATAGTTCTTTTTTTTTTTATTACTGTTATTGTTATTGATAGATAAATACATTAGTTTATTAATATTGCTCCAATTGTTTTAATCATTTTTTATTTTTAAATGTAAAACAAATCGTGTTTTGTTTAACCCATCATATTCTATTGTCATTGGGTATATGTGATGTTTACTCTATCTTGACGGGACTTGTTTTTTAGGGGAAGAACAAGATCTCATAGGTATTTTTGATGAGGAGTGATGGATGAACCGCTATGAGATCGTGATTTACTTAGTTTTATTTGCATTATTTAGTTTAGGTTTATTGAAAAGAGACTTATTTATTTTTAGCACTTATATTTTGATTTATTTCAGTTGTAATCAACACTTTCATTTTAGAGACGTGATTATTTCATGGTGGTTTGATCATTTAGTTTAATAAATTAATGTCAGACTTATTGGGCAGACTTGTGGGTATATTACATGTGGGTCTTTAAATTAGTGGTTGTGATAATAGTGACTTAATGTTGAAAGTCTTCCACTGTAAATGAATAAATAGACTGAAATGTATATATATATATATATATATATATAATGGGCATAAACAACCAGGTTATAAGTGAATGATTCTGAAAGTTTATTGTTGCACCTTAGAATTCATGGTCCTATTCGCATGTGGTTTCGGTGCGTGACATATGTTAGAAAACATGCTCATTTTAGACTTAGGATAGCTTGAATTAGATTTAGGATTAAATTTCCATTGAACAACTTGTGTGAATAATTGTTTGATTTACATTGTTTGCATTAAATGAGTCCATAAGATTCAACATTTCACAAATACATCACATTCATTCAACCCCTTATTTTCACTTTGTCACTACCTACCAATGGGCTGACATTGGATCACACTTAGGATGGGAATAATGTTGGTGTCGTGGCTGCTTTGTTAGTGTAGTCAGGCTGAGTTACCCAAGCCAGTCACGATTCCCATGATTTGATCTTTTTTAGGGAGGTGTTTAGACTGGTACACTCAACTTATAGATTCTGTCAAAATCATATATATTAGTCATTTTAGGCTAGAGTTACCTAGGTTACACTCAAATAGATTAGAGGTCTAGTCTCAGGACTTGATTGCCGATTTTTTCATTAAATGCTTGTATGCCTTGATTTATGGAACCAAGAATTCATGTCCATTAACCAGTTTTTAAAAAAATTATTTTTTAGATAAAATTAGGCCGATCTTTACCTTCTTGATAAATTTTGGATAATTCTCACCTCATGTGCATAATACATGTAAAGTCCAAACATGAGAACCAATAAGACATTCCATAAATGCAAAGAAAAAGAAACCCAATCCATTCCAAATAAACATTCATTTACATCCAGTTTTCTAAAAATAAACATAAGTCTTTACAAACTTTTCTCAAAAAAATACATCAACCCTCGTCATCCTCGTCATCCTCCCTCGTAGGATTGGCCTATAAATCAACCCATCTCTTCTTTAGTGATTCTCTCCTGGTTCCCTACTTTTTCCAGTATAGGACTTCCCCACTCCAAAGCGAAGAGCCATGTCATCACAAAATGTTGGAGCACTAGCTTCCCCAATGGGCTCTATCCCTTGTCCCACATGTGTGGGAGGCACATCCTCAACCCGAACCTTATTACCCTCTCCTATAATGCCTGTGGGCTCTGTGGTCTCAATCGTGGTATGTACTAAAGCATATCCTCATCCATAGGTCTTTGCCCGTTGCCATCTCCTATGGATGGGATCTGCTTCAAAGCTGGAAAGATTTTTCAAAAAGTTAGAACATCAAAATATTTTTGAAAATAAAAAAGAAACTAAGTTAAAAAATTTTGCCTCGTCGACCTCCACTCTGTGTTTCTCCCCTAGGGAGGTCACCTTTGTCTAGTGATCCTAGTGGACTTACCTCACTAGGGTGAAGCATTAGGCAAGGCTCTAAAGGGCAGACATAAAAATCTCCTGTGAAACCTGCAAAAGAAATAACTCATTAAAATCCATTTAAAAATTACCTTTTCTAAATAAACAAGAACAAATAAATCCTACCTGAGTCATAGTCGCATGAGGGACCCACCCCTCGGTGACCTCAACCTCGAGCAGAGGCATCTCAACCTGACCCCCTTAAGGGTTAGTCACCAAAATCACCTTGGGCACTCTGCCCATCAACACAAGCCCATCATTAGGGGCCTTTCTTCTCCTTCCCCATCTAACCCGTTGCACGGGTTTAGCTTCTCCTTCGGGCTCACCTACGGGCTGCCCCCCTTCCTTAACTGCCACCTGGTACATAAGAAATAATCAGATAAAATTCAAAAAAGAAAATTATTTTTGGTAGTCAATATTAAAACAAGTTTTACTTGGAGCTCTAGGGGACTAGCCAAGGGCCCACAAGACTGAGTGGCCCACCACTTAGCATAAACTCTATCCCAAACCAAAAATCCTGAGGCATCAATACCAACCTCTCCATGGCCAACCTAGCCTTCAGTCTCAATGCCTCAAGGGGGAGGACTTGGGACCACAAAGTCCTTGACTCCTTCCCCCACTTGCCTCCAACATCTCTCCCCGAGGTACCACTCTACTTCACCTAATGTGACCAACACCACCCTCTGACGAGACCATCTCCATGTCATGTCCCGGCCTGCAGCTATCTCTACCTCGAGGGCCTAGCTAGCCTAGGGATGCCAATTGATCTATAAACAATAATTTTAAAATAAACTAAAAAAGGAAGAGAAGTCAAATCAATTTTTACTAACCTATGAGTTGGTCACATAGTCTAATTCCCGCTTAAAGATGGAAATGGGCTTCCGCTTCTTATAATGTGTGTTCGAGACAGTCCATCTCTCCACATAGGGAAATGGAAATTACTCCAACCGCTTTTTTCTTGGGAGCCAAGGGTGTGAGGCGCTCATAACACCAGACCTATATCATTTAAAAAGCAGTAAGTGTTAGTAAAAAAAGGGGAACCAAATAAAATTAAAATGAAAATAATTTAAAAACTAACTCACCTCCCATAAGAAATGAAGGCCTAGGAATGTGTATAGGCCCTTCTAGTTGGCTAGCTCACCTATATTAGCGAACATCCACCCTAAGGAAGATCTACCCAACAATAGGACTTCACTTGGTTCAAGTCCTTGAGGGCTAGCAAAAGGCGGAAGTACATCTGGTTGCTCTTCCCACTAAAGATAGACTAGGTCAACATGAAGATTAGGAAAGCCCACACCATGTAGTCAATCTCGGCCGACAACTTGTTGCCCATTGCTAGGACATAGTTCTCCTTGAACCAAGATGGGAGAACCCCCTTGGTGCCCTTGTAGTACTCAATAGGTTGTGGTCCCAAGTAGTCCTGTACTAGATGTGGTGTGGCCTTGTCAATAGTGGGGGGAGGTATGCCAGCCATGGATAACCTAGTCATCATGTATAGATTACTTGAGGGGAACCCAATCTACCCCATTAGCAAGTGGAAGGTACGGGTCACGGGGGACCACCTCTCAGCCAATTCCATATGTAATCCCTTATCTGCTTTCAATGAAGAATGACTGATAAAAGGCCCGAATCCCAGGTCCCTCACTTTGTCTAAGGCCTTTTTGCATAAACACTTCCAAAAAGTTTGGACCCTAGACCATGACTTAGGCCATTCAACTTGACTCATAGCCTACGTAAAAAACTAGTAAAAAGTATGTTAAACAAGATAAGATACAAAAGAAAACAAAATAATAAAAATTTCACTCTCAGGCCTAACACCTAAATTTTAGGCTGGTGCTTGAATTTTAGGTTGATGCCTAAATTTCGCTTCAACGCCTAAAAACCCCTCTAATTCCTGAATTTTAGGCTAACGCCTGAAAATTCCTTCATTGCCTGAATTTTCAATGCCTATAATTTAGGGCAAGCAACTTTCAGGCATCAAGGCAACCAAAAACTTCAAAGTATTTTTTTCAAAATTTTCAAAAATCATTTCTAAACCAATTTAAAACATAATTAAAAATATGTATATGATCCATTAAAGATTGAGATTCTACAAACTTTGAAGAACATCAAAGAGTTTCAAATGAGCAATATCTAAAACTTAAGGAAATGCATAACCACATAAAAAAATGATTGAATGATCAAAGTAAATAAGAAGTCACCTCATCCGGTTCTAGTTTACTTCATAGTACATTCTCTTGTGCAGAGAGAATAGGAAAACTCTGGGAAGATCCACCTTGATTCATTTTTGTGATTGTGTTTAGAAAAAGGTTGGAAAGACTGATCTCCAAAGGTTTTTTTTAACTTTGTAACTATTTTACTGAGAAAATGGATAAAAATACCAAAAAAATGGCTCGCAGGTCATTTAAAACTTGTAACTACCCTAATGCCTAATTGGGCCCCCAATGCCCATAACTGCTCTTAATGCCTAATCGCCCCAATCTTAATAATTTTAATTGAATTAAAATTCAGGTGTTGAGGTCAAACTCAGGCATTAGGCCAGAATACTGCATAAATTGATTTTCAACTGCAAATTTTATTATTTAATCCTTTTTCATGTTCGTGTCAACAGTCATGGACCATAAAACAATATGTTTGAAGCCATACTTCACCACCACCGTTAACTTTGTAAATCCCCTTATTGCCCTTCCCCCCAAAGAACAGGAAATTTAGGTAGACCAAAGCCGGCTCGGAGCCACCTTGGCAATACAATAGATCAACTTGGATTGGCCACTATTAGAGGCAACCATTTCATTTTGGGATTTGTCATCTATGGTGTTCTATTTTGGGGAATAAGAACTTACATTGACTATTGAAAAGTTAAAGTCATTTCTAGATTAGAAACATTGCAATGACATAGATGCAGTGTTCCAAGTCCACAAACATGGCTACTTCAAGGACTTTCATACAACACTAGACCTCTCAAAATCTTCCTTACCAAAAGAAGCTTTGGGAGAGTATCTACATTGTTCTTTTGATCTCCTACTAGAAAGGGGTTGGAAGGTCAGTGATTTCACAGATGCGACCAAATTCAAAGCCTTCACTTTGGTTGTATTGGGTCAACTTTTATTATCTTATAGCCACCATCACACCAGCGGAGTCTTTGCTACATTCTAGTGCAACACTTATAGAAGAAGACGTTGGCCCCTATGATCATCTTTGAGACTATTGCTACCCTATATCACACTATGCCCAATATCGACGAGGTCGATTATATGGTTGATCATCTTTTCTACAAGCTTGGCTTCGTGAGCATATGACTACGTTGTCATCATTCCCCACATATGTTTCTCACTATTTGACTCCTGCACAAGCTCATGTCAACACTCGATCTCTTCCAGTCAAGGCTACAATGGCCGATTATCAAAGTCTACTATCTAGTGTGCTTGTTGAACATATCACTTGGCGAGTCAAGTGGTACAAGGCACATTATCCACATCTCTTTGCCAAGGAATGCACTTATATGGTCATCATGGGAGTATATCAGAGTACTCCTTTTGTACCCATACATCTCCTTTGCCAGTTTGCTCTCCAATAGGATCTATTTGACTTTCCTACGATTTATGGAGACATCCATAAACTAAATCATTGGACACCTAATTTACATTTGGTCTCACTTGACCTCACTCTGAGTTGGCTCACACATCCGGGCTACTTGACATCCACCGCTTGTATCCACAAAAGTTCAGGCAATGTCATATCCTTATGACCAGTGGGTTCACCATGAGCTTCCTACATAACTTGCTACACCTGTTGCCTCTACTTCCTCAAACAAGAGGGCTTGTACAGAGTCACTTTCCACATCATATTCAAGGTCCTTTCATTCTTAGCTAGAGTATGAGCAAGATCTTTAAGACTTAGTAGATGAGGAGCCCAACATTCACAGACTCGGGCTTCTTTGGAAGTTGAGTCACATCTTTGTGTTGAGGCTAAGATCTCACAAGATTGTTTAGAGCATAGGAATGGAACTCAGTCTGAGCTTATCCATGCCTTGAGAGGTGAGCTCAATGATACTAAAGCTTCCCATGTTGACTTAGGGAGAAAAATTCGATGCAGCAATAGCATGGCATACATGTAGGACCAGTGGAAGTTGTCATGGGTTCAAGAGTTGAGAGATCAGATTTTCTATTTGGGCTATGAACTAGTGCCGGTTCCACCTCCACCACCTAGAGTAATTGGACTCTAGTCTATCTTTTGTTTTCTTATTTCCTTTTGTAATGGGTAAGTACTCTTTTGTAACCGCTTTCAACATATATAAATATATATATATATATATACAAAGTTTTGTTTCTAAACTGGTGTTCTTAGCAAATAGACATGAATTCACTTGTATGACATATGCACTAGTAAAATAATTTCTAGCTATTAAAAATGAACAAATGAAGAGAATAAATCTCTCAAATTAATTTCTTCTAAACAGCTTTAACAAGCCATAATATCTCCTCCAAAGACTCTGCTAGTATCTGTGACAAATGTCCCACCCTTCACCCATCCGAAGATTTCCTCAAGAACTCTGCCCCCGCCTAGGGTTGGTCTAGAAAGTACACTTTCAAAAAGGAAAAGAGCTTAATTTGAGAAGATGATGGGAGAGTTCATGGCCAGGTATGGATGGACTGCTACTACTTCATAAGGTCCTTCGTCCTCATCACAACCCCAAACTTCTACACCACCTCAAAGATAAGCCAATTCCTAAGAACATACCTAAATTCCTACTCTCACGAAAATTGAGAAGGTGATTTATGAGTTCCTTCTCAAGAAGGGAGGTCCAATCAATTACTCCCAAGGACAAGGCCCCACTTTGAGACCTCTATTCACCAACCCTCAAGGACTAGGTTCTGCGTTTGACCACTCCCATACGTAAGAGCCCATCTATACCATGACCCCTCTCCATACTACAGTTCACATCCAGCTAGAATACATCTCTATCATTGATTTGAAAGAGTAGTATGGGTCGTCAGTACTAAGTAGGAAGGGTAAAGAGGTCACTACTTCATCCAAGGCTGATGAGACCAACACCAAGTTAACCAAATTGGTTGTTGAGGTAGAATTGATGAATTGTGATAGTTCCTTATGGAAATGGACTTTAAAGATCTCTACATCTACCTTGGGGGAGAATTACCAGCCAACTTCCAGATATCCCATGTGGAAAAATATGATGGCACCACCTATCTGTGGATGCACTTGCGTATGTACTGCAATGCCATGTTTTTTAGTGGGGGCATGATGAACAGTTTTTGGTACCAATGTTTGTCCAAAGCCTAGAGAAAGATGCTGGAAAATGGCTTGCATGCCAAGATAAGAGAAACATCAGCACATGGAGGACCTTGACTCAGTCTTTCATCAACCACTTCCATTTTAACCTCAAGATGTTACCAACTAGGGAGGAAGTGGAAGGGATGAGACCCCTCATAGGTGAGAACATCCGGGACTTTGGATATAGGTGGAGGCAAAGGACCTCTAACACGAAACATCCCATGTTCGAAGAGGACATGATCTCTACTTTCTTTAGGACTTTAGGTCCCACCTACCAGTTGATGCTCTTGACTTACTCATAGGGCAATTTTTTCGAGGTGGTGGATAAGGCCGCACGTGTTGAGCTAGCCATTAAGGCGGGTCTTATACAGGATGCACCTCCTAAATTTGCTATCCTAAACTATCCTAGAGGAGGGTGAATAGGATATTCAATTTTTAACACTTCTTTTTATTGCTCGTTTATTTCCATAAGTGTAATAAACACAATAATGAATAAATAATCAAATCATATAAAATAGGCACCACCAAAAATTCACACCACTAGATGACATAGATAATTTAAAGTGGTTCAGAACTATGGGCCTAGGTCCACTGTCGAAAGCTCCTCACTGAGTGGTTTAATTTTATTAATAATATCAAAACAATATTATAAGAATAATTAAACACTAGAAAAACCTGCACACCTTATGGCTTGGTGTCTCTGGCAAACCTAGGTGTCTACCCTTGGTGTCTCCAGCAAGGCTTCAAAGCAATGCCTCTGGTGTCTCCGACAAAGGCTCATAAATATAGTTTCAAATGGTTTGAGAAATAAATTTCTTTGTTTAGTGCATGCCTCTTAATAGGCTGATTTTGCTATAGTAGATATCTCAATATTTGTAGAGATAACTCTAAACTTTCAGATGTCTCTTAATAGGCTGATAGATAAAATAACTAAACAAAGATGATTTGCTACTTGCTAGCAAATATTAATATCTCAATCAACAGATTTTCAATCACCCATATCAAGTTAACTCAGAATATTAATGGTATTATTTAATGAACTTAAACCGTAGCTTGGATTACCTCAAGAATGGTTAGCTCTTGAAGCTTTCGTTGAAATTTTTTTGGGTTTGAACCTATCAATCACAACTCCTTAATGATGATGAATCTTGATTTAGAGAGAGGTTTGTGATTCAAGCCCCCTTGAGTGCAGTTACAGATTTCTACATAGCAATGGATGGAAAACTTTTCTTCTTTTTAAACGTGCTTCTTTTCAAAATAAAATTTTCTTACTCTTCAATTTCATTAAAGATTAGGTATTTATACTCTCTCAAAAACCTTAGAGAGACATACCAAATTTTCCTCACAAATATTGTGAAATCACAGAATTAAAATAACAAAAATCTCAATTTTTTCGTCCTGGACCAGTCATGCTCTTAATCTAGACCTGTCTAGGAACCCATCACTTGGAGGACCTTCTGCTGGACTAGTCATGGTTAAAACCTGATCAATCTGGCCTTTTTAGGCTGCAAAACTCACAAGTTCTGGCATGACCGGTGATGCACCCACCCCTTAGGCTGCCTGACTAGTCTAATTGGACCTCTGACCAGTCATCATTCTCTGAAATCTGCATTTTGGGCTTTTTGAGTCCAGATTTGATTACCATTTATTGTGGGGCTTGTTCTATGGTCTTGGGGCTGGTCTTCTACTCAACCATGTTATGTTTTGGTTGGTCATATATACTTATACCTATTTTACCTATTGAATGTTCTTATAGTACAAATTCAACACTGATGTAGCTTGGTTTTCTAATTTTGACACTTCAAGTGTAGTTGGTGTGCCTTAAGCTGATCTTCTTATACTTTATCTCTTAATGCATATTCAACCACTCACATACACACACTTTCACTACACCACTATTTTGGCATGGACTTGACAATACACTAACAATCTTCCCCTTTGTTAGTTCATGGCAAATTCTTTACAACTCACTCAATAAAAAAAATACATAAGTATATGTATATCTATGTGCCATAGGTAGGATCACAATCATTTCTTAAGATCATTTGCAAAACACTTATACCTTTCTCAAGCAAGTACAATAATAAAAAATATAGCAATATGTGCAATTGTGTGATAGTGTGTTCTCTCCCTTTTTTTTGCAATGGATTGAAAAACAAGTACAGTAAAGAAAACAATAAATCCATTAAAAATAGAATAGTAAGTACATTGGATGACAAAAAAGTGGCCATCAACAAAAAGGTACACGGGTTAGTCAAGAAAAAGAAGGAAACAAATAAACCCTAGTCATCTCCACTCTCACTCATATAATCCTCATTCTCATCCATCCTGGAGTGTAGAGTGGTCTAAAGAATCCTCTCTCCTACTTCAACCTGAGGTAGGACAATCATCTTGAAAGAAGGATCCATCCTCGCAAGATGATCCTCAATGGCATGTAACTTTGAGGCCATACACTCCTGTCGAGCCTCAAGTCTATTATCTTTTCGTGCAAGGACTTTATGATTCTCAATGACTTAAGTAAATTTTCTATTGATGTACTTCTCCAAACTTTGGATCTTTTCAAGGATCAACTTCTGAAATGAGGTGTTAGGTAAGCATGAAGATTCTACCTTAAGAGGAGGTGGTGCATGTCAAACATCCTCATTAGTGTCTTCGTTCCCAAAGTTAGCACATGGTGGAGGTGGAGTTGGGGTTTCATCAGCCTTCTTCCTAGTGTTCTGGAGCATCTTATGAATTGTTTCGGCATTGATGGTCCGACCTGGTTCATGGTAGTGGACTAAAATTGTACTCTATTCTTCCTCAGCAGGTGGGTGATGATGATAGGAAAGATCAAACTAGTGCGAGGATCCTAAGACTTCAGCGTCTAGATCATCTTACTGCACAATATGGCTCCAAGATCCAAGGTCTTGCTTTCCATCACATTAGCCACTAAATAGGCCATCTCCTTATTCATATCTGCCTAATGTGTAGTGGGGATCAGGTTGTACATGAAAACATGGTACAACTGCCTAGCAGACAAATGACAAATCTAGCCTTCCCTTCCAGTTTACTTCCTTGGACCCCATCTGTGTGGCAAACTGGGCTTTGTCTTCTGTGGAGAGGCAAGTGATAGGACATACAACCTTAGGTTCTTGAACATGGGGAATACCCAATTCAATTGCTAGAATGTCAGGGTTAACAATAATAGGCACCCTATATATCTCTGTGATAAATGAGAACTTGGTCTCATTATCTACTCGGGCATTGGTGTAGAACATACGCACTTCAAGATCATGGTATGACCCACGTATCTTAAATAGGGGATTCCACCCATAGTTGGCTATGTGTTGCTCAATGCCAGCCATCTACATGGGCCTAGGCTCGACAAATCTCCCACAAATAATATACTTTTTGGAGAATATACTTACGAACATGTCCCAGCTTTCCTTGTCCCTACAATCCTGAATGTCTGGGACTAGAGCATCCAAGCGAAGTTCCTTCCTAGGAAGAGGTCTAGAACTAAGTGGGACATTCCTCTTATGACCAGTAGTCTTCTTGTGTCACACATACAATTGTGGGGTGTGCTATGAAGACTCCATTGGATTCTTCCCTTTGTCCACCATGTAATGGAATCAAGCAAACCCAATGATTCAAGGAGAGACAACAAAATATTCAAATGTAAAGGGTGAGGGAGACGAAGATGTCATTGGTGGTTTAAAAAAGCAAACCACTAGATGTTATAAAATGAGGGAAACATAACGTTTAGGCCTTTTTAAGGAAAAAATTTAAAAAAAATGATTTGACACCTGCAGGACCAGTCATGGTGGAAATCATGACCTGTCTAGGTGTGAAATCTAGTATTTACTAGGACCAAAAACTGCTTATTTTATGATTCTTCCCTTCATGATCAGTCCACCAGAAATCATGACCAGTTCAGAAGCCTTGAATTTGCATTTTTGTCCCCTTTATGGACCAGATTTTCTCTCCCTTTCCCTTCACTCCCTTTTTGTGCATGTGTGGTATTATTTGGCTATATTGCTCATGTAATCTCACACATCCCCAATGCAACTCTCAAGTATTGAAACCTCTTGACATCAAGGGGTTTTGTCAGGATGTCTACAAGTTGGTTCTCAGTCTTGACATATTCTAGGGAGACGATTTTGTCCTCTACTAATTCCTGGATAAAATGGTGTGGATATCTATATGTTTGGTTCTTGAATGTTGGACAGGGTTCTTGAAAATATCAATAGCACTCACATTGTCCACAAACAAGTTTATAATATCTTAACTTAATTCATAATACCTTAACATTTGCTTCATCCAAAGAAATTGAGTGCACTCACTTCCAATTGCAATGTATTTCACTTCAGCTATAGAAAGTGAGATTGATGTTTTTTTTGTTGTGCCAGGAAACTACGCAATTTCCAACGTAGAAACACCCTCCACTAGTACTCTTACGGTCTTCTACATTTCCAGCACAGTCAAAATTAGTGTACCCAGCTATCACTGAGTTTGTGTCAAACAGATACCATAATCCAAGATTTATAGTTCTATTGATATACTTTATGATTCTCTTTATTGTAGTGAGATGGGACTCCTTGGGAGCACTTTGATATCTAGCACATACTCCCACACTAAACACAATATTAGGTCTATTAGCGATCAAATACAATAGATTACCTATCATACTTCTATATAGTTTGGTGTCCACTTCCACTCCACTTGGATTAGTAGAAACCTTTATGCTTGTACACTTGGGGGTATTGGTTGGTTTGAAATCTTGAAGGCCAAACTTCGAGATCAAATCTTTGGCAAACTTAGACTAATTTACAAATACACCATTCTTAGTTTTCCAAATTTGAAGACCAAGGAAGAATTTTAATTTTCCTTGCATGCTCACCTCAAATTTTGATTTCATTGTCTAAGAAAATGAATGAGACATTGATTCATCATTCGATCCAAATATGATATCATCAACATAGATTTGGACCATGAGAATGTGAGTATTCTTCTTCTCGAAGAAGAGAATCATGTCTACACTCCCCTATCAAACTGGTGCTCTAGAAGAAACTTTGTAAGTCTCTCATACCAAGCTCTAGGAGCTTGTTTTAGCCCATACAAGGATTTCTTGAGTTTATAGACATGATCAGGGAAATAAAGATCAACAAACCCATCCAGTTGTTCTACATAAACTTCCCCTTGTAGAAAACTGCTCAGAAATGCACTCTTGGCATCCATTTGGTATATTTTAAATTTGAGACAACATTCTATAGAGAATAATATTCAAATTGACTCAATTCTTGCAACAGGTGTGAATGTTTCTTCAAAGTCAATTCCTTCAACCTATGCATATCCTTTTGCAACCAATTGGGCTTTGTTTCTTACAATAGTCTCATATTCATCCATTTTATTCTTGAAAATCCATGTAGTTCCTATGATGTTTTATCTTTGGATTTTTTAGTGTGGAAGCAAACATCATTTCTGGAACTGATTCATCTCTTACTGCATAGCCATTATCCAGTTCAAGAGAACAAGTGCTTCAGTGACTTTTCTTGGTTCAATCTTGGATGTGAAACACACATGACTAATTAGGTTTTTTATTTGTCTACATGTTTTCATTCTAGCTGAAGGATCACCAATAATGCTAGTTGGGGAGTGTCCAGTAGTCAATCTTTGTTAATTAATATGCTGAATTTCCTCATCTTCATTTTTAGATTAGCTTTAGGATCTTTGAAAATCAATCTCTTGTTTGAGATTTGGTAATGGAGTACTAATGTCGGTTTTAATTTGTCCCTTTTTCTTGTCATTTATTACCACATTGATAGATTTCTCGATGGTAAGGGTTCTTTTGTTGTAGACTCTATATGCATGACTCCTTGATGAATATCCAAGAAAAATAGCTTCATCACTCTTGGAGTCAAATTTTCCCAAATTTTCTTTATCTCTCAAGATATAGCATGGGCTTCCAAATACTCTAAAGTATTTGATGTTTGGTTTCTTGTTGTTCAAGATCTCATAAGGAGTCTTGGCAGTTATAGGTCTAAGATAGAATCTTTACGCAATGTAGCCTACCATGTTAATAGCTTCATCCCAAAATCTTTTGGCTAGCCCCATACTGGTAAGCATTACACTTGGCATATCCTATAGTGTTCTATTTTTTCTCTTAGCCACCCTATTTTGTTGAGGTGTCTTAGTAGAAGAATATTCATGTTTGATACCCATTTGGTTACACTAATTTGGGAATTTATGATTTTCAAATTATCCTCCATGATCACTCTTGATTATCTTAATTGAAAATCCTTTTTCTATTTGCATTCTTTTGGACAAGACCATGAACTTGTCAAATGCTTCAGATTTCTCCCTCAAGGCAACCCAAGTGTACCTTGAGAAATTATCCATAGCAACTAGAAAATACTTCTTGCCACCTATACTCTTAATTATAGTGGGACCAAGTCTATATGGTGTAGATCCAAAGGTCTACTTGTCCCAATCTAGGACACTTTCTTATGAGTAGCTTTAGTTTGTTTTCCTAGTTGGAATCCACCACAAATTGGGTTTTCTACTTGGTTTAGACTAGGTAGTCCTCTAATAATCTCTTTTCTGCTAAGTCTTAAAAGGTCTTTAAAGTTATGTGTCCCAACCTTTGGTTTCACAGGCTTGTCTCATCATTGTGTTAGAAAAGAAAAGTGTTGAGGACCTAGTTTTTCTGAATCTACGGCATAGCAGTTGTCATTTGTTCTTAGTCCTCTAACAATGGTGCTTTCACCATTCTTGTCCTTTATGTCACAACATCCTTTGGAGAAGTGAACCTTATAACCTTTGTCATAGATTTGACTAATGCTTAGTAGGTGACGCTTAAGTCCTTGAACATATAGGACATTTGAGTGTTTGGGAAGTCCTAGAGTTTCAATAGATCCTATACCAACTATTTTGGCTGCATTCCCATCACCAAAGGTGACACTACCATCCACTCTCTTTTCATATTGACTAAAGAGAGATTTTTCTCCAGTCATATGTCTTGAACAACCACTGTCCTAGTACCATTTTGAAGTGTTTCCTACTTTAAGAGTGGTGTGGATAACTAGACACTTGAGATCTTTCTTATGAACTCAGGTTTTCTTGACCCAGATTTGTCTAGTATTGGATCTTTTAGCTTGATCCATTTTCTTCTTATACTCTAGATTTGTGTTTTCCAATTTTTGAATGTAGTTCATTTTTCTAAATTTTCTATCACATTCCTTCTTCATGTGTGCATGAGTTTTTTGATATTTCAAATCATGTGCCTTCTTCCTACACTCAAATTTCATATGTCCTAGTGGTAAGCAACTGTACATTGTGACGTTTGTACTCAGAGTGAGAAGTTGCGTGTTGGAAATTCCTATATATTCTCTTTCTACTTTCTTTAGGAAAAAAACATTTTACCTTTTAAAGTGGGTTGATGTCTAGAGGTGGATGCTTCTTGGACAGCCTTGCCCTTTTCTGCATAGGTTGGTCTTCTACTATTTTGGGTGGGCTTGGATGCAATTAGATATTTCTTTCCTGTCTTTTACGAAGGCATTTCTTGCACCTTGGTTAGAGGATTGGGAGTTATACTTTAGATCCTCATATTCAAATCCTAGTGCTCTCCTATCACCACTTTCTCTACCCATTGTTAGCATACGTTCAAAAAAAAAATTATCAATAAAAAAAATCTTTGTTAATTAATCAAAATGAATGTTACAATCGATTATAAGTACAGCCATTGGCATCATTGGAGATTTCCATGGTAAGATTCAACAGGAAATTACAAGGCATAAGAATAGACTCATGAGTCCCAGCATCCATGCCCACCAAAATATCTGCTGGCTGGTTCGCTTCCTACTAAACATGAATGATCTCCACATGATTAAGGCACAACATGCTTTCCCAAGTGCTGTGAGCAATGGTTAGAACCCCCGAAGAGCACTTAATAGATTTTTTAAGGATATCCACAACAAGTTTAGAATCAAACATGATAAGTAACTCATTCCATCCAAGGGAAAGGGCCAAAGAGACTCCCCTGGAGATAGCCTGAATTTCAACCCATAGCACATGCCTTTTAGTTCTAGGACCTAAATACGCAAAGCTAGGAACTCCCATAGTATCACGAAACAAACCACCATAACCAACCCTGTTGTCGTCCATAGCACCATCACAGTTAAGAGCCCAACAGCCCCATCGAGGTTTCAACCATGTACACACCCTACTAGTGACTATGCTGTTGGAAGTATCAACCTCCCACTCCACCAGCGTGCTGCCAGTCACCTGAATCTTGTTAAAAGTCGCTTTCAATCTTCTAGTCTGAGTTAACACATCAAAAACCACATCATTTATGATACTCGTAGCAGTGCGGTTTGAATCACCAAACATACGCGGGTTCCTTTCCCACCAAACATGGTATATGGTTGAATTGAACAAAAGCTTGAGAATATTACCAACAACCGGTAGTGTATAGGATAGTTGGACGATCCAAGCAGCTTCAGCTTGAAACGTTCTTGATTTTTTGCGGGTGGGTCTCACAGATTTCACCAAATGTAACCATATCTTAGCAGTATACGGGCACCTAAAGAAGAGATGATCCAAGGCTTCGCTATGGTTCCAACAGAAGCAACAGTGCGAGGATTGCAAAATACCATAGCAACGAAGTAGCGACTGAGTAGGGAGTTTACCACAGAACACCCACCAAAATTTTCATTTACTTAGGCAATAAGTCATATGGATTTCCTTTATTATTCTTCAAGTGATCTAATATCATCAATGAGTTTGGTATTTATGAGTTTAGTACACTTTATAGCTAACATGTCTTTCTCATTCCTTTCATGATATAAGACCATGTTTAATTCATTGAGTTTCAGATCTAGATACATTACCTTTAGCTCTAACTCCTCATTTTTTTCTAAGATTTATGTCTTCTATGACACAATCTTTTCCTAGTTCAGGAGACAAATTTTGTTATTTTTGAAGAAGTGTTTTCTCCAAGGAGACTGATTTCTTAGACAATGCACTCACTTCTTTCCAAAGCTCTTTGTTTGCCTTAGATAATCTCACACTTTCATTGTATAGTTCATTAAAGGCATCCTATAAATCTTCTTCACCATCTTCTTCTTCCTATTGATGTATATTGTCAATTCCATATTATGTAAAATACATGAAGTGGTAGATTAGGCATGGCATGAGCACATTGCATATCTTAGTCATGTTTGTAATCATCAAGTGTTGGTTTTCAAGAAGGAAGATGAGTTCCATCACTTGAAGCTAAGGATGATCCGTTCCTAAGCCTACCAAGGTTTGAAGTCTTGAAGACCGAGGTTCATCATGCTCAAGAAGGTTTGTAAAGGTATATAATGTGATAGACATAGGTTAAAAAGCTCAAAAGTCATTTACATTACTTTATGAACTGACCCATGCCTCCTACATAGATTCCTAAGTTAGTGGGAGTAGGAATAAGGCATTTTGGTAGAAAAACAGGGGAATCAGATTGATCCAGAGGGGGTCGGATTAATCCGCACTTAGTGAATCTATCCGGCAAAGCTCGGGTGTATCAAACTGAGACACTAGATCAATCTGGGGATGCCGGATCGATCTGTGTGGATCAATCCAACATATTCAGATCGATCCGCAATCACAGAAATTCAAAATAAAAATAAATCAATATCTGTGATTTTTTGACCGTTGGGAGAGATGCCAAATCAAGGGTGCATGACTGTGCTCATCCCCTATAAGTATGATAGAAGCTCAAGAGAGCTCTCCAACTCTCAAGAACACACACTAGAATACACCAAGGAAAAGAGAAGAAGATTTTGAGAGAGAGCAAGGCATTCTACTACCAAGTTGGCTCCATTTATGAGCATCCATTGAAGATTAAGGAGCCATCTATGTGCTTCCCCAACACACTATATTGGAAGAACAAGTAGAAGGAAGTAAGGTGAAGGGTTTACTTCCAAGTAAACCCTTGTAAGAAGCTCCGAGAAGCAACAAGCACTCTTGGAAGCTTGGTGGAATCAATTGATACATAAGCTCAACAAAGGAGCAACCACCTTTAAGTGCAACAAGCAATACACAAGCCTTGTGAGGTAACTTTTATTGATTTGATTTTATATTAAGCATTTAGCACCCACCAGAGACACCGGGTGTAGACCATAGAACTATCGCTAGAGACACTGGTAGTGTAGACCATACCTACCGGAGACACCGGGTATAGACATCTCCCACTGGAGACACTAGGAGTAGAGCTTGCTTTACAAGTAGATAGGTTTTAAAATTTAAACCTTGATTGTAATACAATTCAATCTTAATAAAATTTGGTAGCTTAGTAGTGAGCTTTGAAAGTGGATGTAGGCCGAGTGCCGAACTACTATAAATATCGTGTTGTGTTTTTGCTTGTGGTGTGAATTATCTCTTCTCTCAACCTTTACATGCCATGTATAACATTCCTCATATGATCTTTCATATTTTCTAATTAAGTAGAAATTTATATTAATTGAAAGATCAACATTAAGAATTGTCATTGATTTGCACTTATAATAATTGATCTATATCTTGATGTGCATTAAATTCCAAGAACTACAATAACATCTAAAT
>JAOXJP010006046.1:0-18077 GCA_025762735.1 Platanus orientalis | reverse complement strand
GAGAGAGAGAGAGAGAGAGAGAGAGAGAGTGTGTTGACCATTAGATCAAAACGAATCCAACGGTCTATAATAAACCCTATCTCTCTATCATATAAAAAGTTTTAAAATTTTTAATATCTAGATATCTATTAATCGAATATCCGATTAGATCAAATATTTGTTTATAATAATCAGATATATCCGATTATTATCCGATAAACTTAACAAATACAAATTTGAACATGTTTTTCAAATATCCACTCGGATAATAATTAAATTCGGATATACATGAAAAATAAATGAGCCGAATTCGGATGTACTATTATCCGCATCGAATCTGACTCATTTACATCCCTACTCTTACCTGCCCCAAGGTCCTGATACTTGCCCAACTACCTAAATCACTGCAACATCTGCTTTGTTGACCGACTAAAGACCCTCAAAGGCGATCTCCTTCTCCCTTTGTGATAGAGCTTCAAAGTGAATCACGATGGAAGCTCACTTTGTGCTTTATAAAAAAAAGGGGCGTGAGTAAATGGATTAAGAGTTGATTAGAGAGAAACTTGAAATACAGAAGAAGAAGAAGAAATCAAGTGAAAAAATAGAGAAAAGGAAGGAGGGCGAACGAAACTCTCAGTGCGTTTACCCAAGTCTAGTTCTAAAGGAACAAGAGCAAACTACTCCTTTAACATGTCTCCGTCACCACTTCTCTCTCCCCTCACTCCATTCATACACTTTCTATGATTCTTGAACTTAAGAAACACTGATCTTTTGAAAGAAGAAACTCTCTATTGAAATTTCTTGTACAAAGACGTGATGCTTCCCAAATTTTGATATAACATTCAAGTTTAACTAAAACGAATTTAGCAAGACCCCGGGCTTTAAGTAACGGCGAGGTTGATTCGTCTCTGCCAGAGAGTGTGACTCCATTGAGAGACAAAGATTCTACTCGAACGAGATTGTATCCTCGAGGTGGCTTGGCCACATCCCTTGCATAATCACTGCGAGAACACCTTCTCTGTCTCGGTTGAATTGATTAGCAAAATAGCAAGGTTGAAGATAAGATTTCTTGTAAGAAAATTTGTGAATGACAAAGTCAAGGTTTCACGACCAGCAAGTGATTCGCAAGCCATTGTGTACATCACGATCGGCTAGCTAGTAATTCATGAGCCATCATGTGTATCACAACAGATGCAACACATTGCTCCTAACTTATAAATTATGATTGGTACCGTGCATCGATACTAATCCGCAACTAGCAGTTGTTCCCTTGTATTCACGACCGATCTGTGAATCACAATCAACCCAAGCTCCTTGACTGCTTTGAGTTCCATGACTACACCATTTTTAGTGCCTTAACTGGAAGTTTGTAACATTGATTTCCCATCCCAAAATCAACACCAATATTACACAAGATGGACTTATCTTGAAGCATAACTATTGCTAATTGTTATTGTAGGAACGAGTTCTAAATCTTAATGACTTCAGATCCATTATAAGTGGTGTATTTGATTATGTATTTTATGAAACCATTCCTATAAGTATAGAAGTGGGGCCATTCTATGAGAATCTACGCTAATTTTAATGAGTGTTCAAGAAAATTCAAGAATGACATGGTTGAAATGTGTCAAACTCCAAAACTTGCTTGATAATATAAGTGATATGTTTGTAGCAGGTTTAGTCAATTTGGTCTATCTGACTTCTATGAACCTTGTCTTGTTTATCTTAATTCCTAATTCAAGTTCAAAAGGCATCAATATCATTACACTTTATTTTCTTGATTACCCTACTTAGTTTCTTTCTATTTTGAGCAATGAGTATATGTGGATTGTCATGTTTATTTACCAATTAAAGTTATATTAATATTTTTAAGCTATTGACCAAGATTAACACATGATGAAATGATCATATCCATTCTTTTCTTTCTTTTTGAATTTATTTTTACTTTGGTGCAAACTATTAGTTGGTATGGTTACCATTGACTCTATCATTTATTTAGTGGTTCTTTGAATTCTCTTTTAAACTCTTTGGACGGTTGGTTGTCCATTCAACATGTTCAATCGAATCAAGAATCATGAATTTTACGTGTGCAAAATAGTAGCGACTTTTCTATATAAGGAGACCACCCTGATCATTTGGTATATATTCAATTGGGTACTGATGGGACCGGAACCAAAGAATAGTCGGGACCAACCCTAGACCACGTTTGAACCAAGCCCCAGTTAACCCCGAAGAGGCCAAGTCAAGAAACCCAAATCACCCGAGCCTCGAGAAATAGGCATCACAAATTTGACCAAGCACGCTCTCGGAAGACAAGATTCCATGCGTCAATGAGGCCAAGTCACAAAAAGCGCTCGAAATTCAATGCGGGAGGAGATCCCATGACATCATCCCTGAAACAAAGTTGTTAGTGTAACCCAACGGCTCCAAGCAAATCAGTCTCTTGCGACTATGCCTAGGGACGCCACCCGAATGGGAGGTGATGGGCTGAAAATCCGAAAACAATGAAGAGGTCGAGTGATATAAAAGAGGGATTGCGTTAAGGAAAAGTAAGAATGAATTCTGGAAGAAAAAACCCTACCTCTTTTCTTCTCCATATCTGACTTGATCGTCGGAGGGAGGCTAGCCGGCATTCAGCTGGTACACCCCCTAACTTTGTTTCTCTCTTGGTAGGTTCATCAGATCATCGGAAAGCCTTGCACTCATCTGGTAACGCTCAAGTAACTGGATTCGGGCTTCATGATGGGACCATAACAAAAAAACAGTCGGGATCAACCCGAGACCACGTTTGAATCAAACGCCAGTTAACCTCAAAGCGGTCAAGCCGAGAAACCTGAATCTCCTAAGCCTTAGAAAACAGGCATCACAAATTTGACCAAGCATGCTCTTGGAAGGAAAGATTCCACATGTCAACGAGGCTAAGCTACAAAAAGTGCTTGAGAATCAATATGGGAGGAGATCCCGCGACATCATCTCCGAAACAAAGTCATCAGTGTTACCCAACAACCCCAGGCATATCAGGCTCCTACTACTACGCCCGAGGACCCCTCTCGAGCGAGAGGTGATGGACTAAAAATCCAAAAACAATGAAGAGGCCGAGTCCTATAAAAGAGGGATAACATCAAGGAAAAGTGAGAACAAATTCCAGACAAAAACCCCTTCCTCTTTCTTCTCCATATCTAACTTGATTGTCGAAGGGCTACCAGACGGCACTCGACTGGAACACCTCTAACTTCGTTTCTCTCTTAGTAGGTTCATCAAATCGTCCAAAAGCCTTGCACTCATTTGGTAATGCCTGAGTACCAGATTCGGGCTTCATCAATTGGCGTTGTCTATGGGAACTCGTAGCTAATATGATATGGTTCATCTAGACTAAGAATGCATGGTACAGACCAGATCCATGGATGCACAAAGAAACAACCCGAGGAATGCCACGACAAATGATGACCAACCCAATCGGCCAGAGGAGTAGACCGACGGATCCAAGCTTGAACGGTGAGTTCAGGACCAGACGAGGGTTATAGAGGAAATCACACAACAAAACCAACAACTCTTGCAAAGGTTACTACACTAGAATGAGCGAGAAAGCCGAGAAGGGCCGCATGGAGTGAATCCCATTCCAACAGGAATCATGCATAGAGAAATGATGGGGGGAACAAAATACAATGGGTTTGAGAGGCAACATGGCAGTGAACATTATCAACAAAGCCGAACAAACAGGGGAGAGCCCCCCAACCCACCAATGGACGAACAACTAAAGGAAGTCCAGGACCAACTGAAGGATGTCATGCGGACAATGAAGGGGAAAAGGCCCTCCACTGTAGAAGATTTGGTCAGAAAGACGGAGTTACCCTTCTCTACCCAAGTGATGAACTACCCACTTTCTAACAAATTTTGAGCTCCCCAAATGGAAGCGTTTGAAGGGATGAAAGATCCCCTTAACCATCTAGAGACATACAAAACCCTAATGCATCTCCAGGTTCTCCCAGATAAAATCATGTGTCAGGTCTTCCCTTTGACTCTTAAGGGCCCCACCATGCATGGTTCGGAAGGTTAAAACTGGGGTCCATCAACAACTTTTTGGACCTCAGCAAGTGGTTCATCAGACATTTCATCAGTACCCAGAGTTGTCGAAAGCCGGTTACCTACCTCTTGAGTGTGAAGTAAGACCGAGAGGAGTCACTGAGAAGCTATATCACTTAATTCAACAGTAAGACCTTGTAGGTAGATGACATAGACGACAATATGGTATTAATTACCCTGATGGGCAGACTATAGCCCTTCAGGTTCCTGTTTTCACTAGTAAAGTCGCCACTAAATACTCTGGAGGAGCTGATGATAAAAGCATAGAAGCACATGAACACGAAGGACGTGATGATGGTCTAAAGAGGCGGAGCTGAGATAGAAAAGAGGGAAAAAAATTGATGGATTAGGGGAATCAAGCAAAGTCTGTGGGTGAGGTGACCTGCCCTATCGTTCCAAGCAAAAAGATGGCACCCTCACATGCCGGTTTCCCAAGTATACCCCTCTGAATTTGGTTCCAGAGTACGTCCTAATGGAGATCAAGGATGACCTTACCCTCAAATGGCTAGCAAAATTGAAGTCACATCCTATGTAGAGAGTGAGGGGAAAGTTTGTCATTTTCACTGTGACCATGGTCATGACACCAATGATTATTTTGACCTCAAGGAATAGATGGAAGAGTTGATATGGTGAGGGAGGTTATGGAGATTTGTGACCACTCAGAAGATGGACGGAGCAGATGAAGAACCGAGTTGACCATCCGCAAAGGAGAATAAGGGACCTCCACCCTTGGGTGATATCATGGTGATAGTAGGAGGACCCGTGGGAGGAGGTGAGTCCGCTTTGGACTGAAAGGCTCATGTATGGAGATCCAAGCACGAGAAGGAAAAGAGCATCAATATGACAAGGAGACCAACAAAACAAGCCTCAAGAACCAACCACCCAATCACTTTCAAAGAGGAATATTCCTCTCGATTGCAACACCCGTACGATGATGTCCTCGTTGTGATAGTCATGATCACTGTGTACAAGACACGAAGGGTACTGATCTACAATGGTTGTTCCACTAATATTCTTTACTTGTTGGCCTTTTAGCAAATGGGGATCCCATAAGACAGGCTACAGCCAATAGAGGCCCCCCTGGTTGATTTCACAGGAGATAAAATTTTCCCCATATGGTCGATAACCCTGCTTGTGACAATTGGTATCAAAGCACAACAGATCACCAAGGAGGTCATTTTCCTAGTGGTCAATTATCCGTTAGCTTATAACACAATATTGGGAAGACACTCCCTGAACTAGATGAGAGCAGTTACCTCCACCTTTCACCTGATGATGAGGTTCCCCACAAATTAAGGGGTGGGGGAGTGCTACAACACCTCACTTTCATATGGACTACAAGAGGAAACCCTGGTGGTTAGTGAGGACGAGGTGAAAGCAAAGAAAGTAGGCCCGATGGCTGAACCGGTGGAAGACCTCTTGGAGTTACCCTTGGATGACTCGGTCCTCGATCAGAAGGTTTAGATGGGTAGCATGCTCGAACCAATGCAGAAAAAGAGACTGATGGAGCTGTTGGCAGGACACAGAGACATCTTTGGATGGAATCATAGAGACATGCCCAACATAGACCCAAACGTGGTGATGCACAAGATAAATGTCAGCAAAACTGCCAAACCGATGCGGCAGAAAATGAGAAATTTTATGGCAAACTGAAATATGGCCGTCACAGAAGAGGTGGATGAGCTTTTGGAGGAAAATTTTATACAGGAGGTGTACTACCCAGAGTGGTTATCCAACGTGGAAGCTAATGAAAAGTGGAGGGTATGTGTGGACTTCACAGACTTGAATAAGGTTTACTTGAAAGACAGTTTTCCCCTACTAAGAATAGACACTCTAGTCGACTAGACCGCCGGACACAAGTTGCTTAGCTTCATGGACGCTTTCTCGAGCTATAACCAAATTCATATGTACGGACTAAACCAGGAGAAGACATTCTTCATCACCGATCGATGGCTATATTGCTATCGGGTTATGTCCTTTGGACTAAAGAATGCCAGAGCCACTTATTAGAGGTTGGTCAACATAATGTTCAAAGACTAGATCCGGAGAAACATGGAGTTATATGTAGATGACATGTTGGTGAAGAACCTGAGGATAAACCTCCACTTTAGAGACCTCGAAGAAACCTTTGACACACTGAGGAATTACAAGATAAGGCTAAACCTGACGAAATGTGCCTTTGGAGTATCGATGAGAAAATTCTTGGGTTTTATGGTCTCATAAAAGGGGATTAAGGCAAACCCCAAGAAGGAGGAAGCCATCATGCAGATGGAGTCACCTTGAAAAAAAAGGAAGTTTAGAGGCTAGCAGGAAGGATAGTAGCACTGACCCAGTTCATCTCTAAATCTATGGACAGGTGTCTCCTCTTCTTCAACCTACTTCAGAAAGCATTTGAATGGATGAGAGAATGTGAAGTGGCATTCTAGAAGCTGAAGGAGCACCTCGCAAGTCTGCCCTTGCTATACAGAACTGAACCTGAAGACCCCCTGCTCTTGTATATGGCCGTCTTGGACTCTGTTGTGAGTTCGGTATTAATCAAAGAAAAAGAGGGAAAACAAAGGCCCATGTATTATGTGAGTCGGTCCCTAACAGGAGCCAAAAGGAACTATCCAAGGGTCGAGAAGGTGGCCTTCACCATGGTGACCACAACATGAACGTTATGCACGTACTTCCAAGCCTATGCCATCATTGTCCTCAAGTACCTATCCCTGAGGTCCGCCCTGCAAAAATCTAATACATCAGGCAGACTGGTTAAGTGGTCTATTGAATTAGGAGAATTTGACATCGAGTACAAGTTGAGGGGGCAATAAAGGGGCAAGCAATAGCTGAATTTTTGGCAGACCTAACTCCATCCCTAGACATGGAAATGTTTGGAGAGCTTATTCCCTCAAAAGAGACCAACTGGGTGTTAAATGTCAATGGGTGAACCACAAACCAGGCCAGCGGAGCCGAAATCATAATACCAACCCTAGGAGGGGAGGAACTAGAGTACGCCATCAGATTCGGCTTCAAGGAAACTAACAATGAGGTGGAATACAAAGTACTAGTAAATGGCCTTAATAGCCAAGTTCCACCTGTACTTCCAAGCCCACGCCATCATTGTCCTCACAAATTTACCCCTTGGGTCTGCCCTACAACAGCCGAGTACGTCAGGCAAACTGGTCATGTGGTCTGTTGAATTGGGAGAATTCGACATCGAGTACAAGTCGAGGGGCTAATAAAGGGGTAAGTGGTGGATGACTTTTTGGCTGAACTAATTCCCTCCCTAGACACAGAAATGGCTGAAGAGCCAACTCCCTCAAAAGAGACTGACTTGGTGTTAAATTTTGATGAGTCAACCACAAACCAGGATAACAGAGTCAGAATCATTATAACAGCCGCAAGAGGAGAGGAACTTGAGTACACCATCAGAGTCAGCTTCAAGGCAACTAACAATGAGGCAAAATACGAAGCATTAGTAAATGGCCTCAAAATATATTGTAGACTCGGGGCCAAACGCATAAGGGTGAAAAGCGACTCTAAGCTAATAGTAGACCAGGTTCTGGGCGAGTATGAAGTAAGAGGATCGGATGATAGAGTACCTGTGATTAGTGCAAATATTAGCAAACACATTTGAGGTGTTCATCATTGAACACGTGGCCCGAGGACATAATGAATGAGCTAATCGGTTGGCTCGACTAGCCTCAGCCTTCAAGGATGATGACATAATGATCGAGCATTTACTATCACTGAGTACTACAACCATCGAACTAGTATCGGTCGGGGTTGTAAAAGAAGGAACCTCCTAAATGAACCTAATCAAGGCATTCTTAGAAGAGGGAAAGCTCCCTAATGACCAAATAGAAGCTAGGAAGCTTAAATTATGAGCTTCTCAGTACACCTTGTTAGACAAGACCATGCACAAGAGGAGCCTCACCTTGCCCTACCTCCGATGCCTAACCCCAACTGAGTCAAACTTTGTAATGAAAGAGATCTATGAGGGAGTGTGTGATAGCCATTCTGGGGGCAGATCCATGGCACACCAACTCATCCAGGCAGGCTACTATTGGCCAACGATGCGAGCCGATGCTGCCCATTTTGCTTAGGAATGTAACCAATGCTGGAGGTTTACCAATTAGCCTAGACAACTCGTAATGAAACTTACACCAATCCCTAGCCCTTGACCATTTGGTCATTGGGGGATAGATATAGTTGGCCCCCTCCCCAAGGGAAAGAGATAGGTTAAGTTCATCATCGTGGTGATCAATAATTTCACTAAATGGGCTGAGGCCGAGCCCGTGGCCAAGATAACTGAGAGTAATGTCTGTAATTTTGTGTAGAAAGCCATAGTTTGTCATTTTGGTGTCCCTGGGGTCTTGATATCCGAAAATGGGAAACAATTCGATAACCCTCGATTTAGGAAGTTATGTTCAAACCTCGGGATTATGAACCACTTATC
The DNA here is from genome assembly GCA_025762735.1 of Platanus orientalis. NCBI lineage: Eukaryota > Viridiplantae > Streptophyta > Magnoliopsida > Proteales > Platanaceae > Platanus > Platanus orientalis. Next base: position 9,577 of record JAOXJP010006046.1, on the reverse strand, counting down.
CTTCCCAAGGTACCCCTTATCCAACGGAAAAGTGGAGGTCACCAACCGAACCCTCCTAAATATAATAAAAATACGATTGGAAGCACACAAAGGGAATTGTCCATACGAGCTGCCAGGAACCTTATAGGCCTACAAAACCACAGTCAGGATCCTAACGGGTGAGACCCCTTTCCTACTAGCATTTGGGTATGAAGCAATAACCCTAGTAGAGTTAAGTCTACCCAGCTACCGCGTCACCCAAGCAGATCCCGAGTGCAATGAATCTGGACCTGTTAAAAGAAAGAAGGCAAGAGACCGCTTCCCGAATGGTGGCTTACCAAAATACTATGACACTGTATTACAACAAGAAATTCAGGGAGAGGAGATTCAAGGTAGGAGACCTGCTCCTAAGGGAAGTCACACTCGCCACCAAAAACCCCTCAGAGGAAAAGTTGGGCTTGAGCTGGGAAGGCCCATACCAAGTTGTAAAATTCAATAGGCCCACGACTTATCACCTAAAGGACTTGGAATGCTAGCAACTACCTCGACCACTGAATACAGAACACCTGAGCAAATACTATCCTTAGAGAAATTATAATTCAACATCATTCAATAAAGAAAGGTTTTCCATAGGCCCTACGTGATCAAACAACTCATAGTTCTACTAAAGCATTTTATGGGCCCTATGTAGCCGAGGGTCACCCGATGACCCAAGGAATATACTAAGGCATTCTACATGCCCCATGTGGTTGAGGGTCACTTGATAACTCGAGAAATCTACTAAGACATTCTATAGGCCCCATGTGACCGAGGGTCACCCGATGACCCAAGAAATCTACTAAGGCATTGTACAGGCCCCATGTGGCCGAGGGTCACCCGATGACCCAAGAAATCTACTAAGGCGTTCTATAGGCCCCATGTAGCCAAGGGTCACCCGATGACCCAAGAAATCTACTAAGGCATTCTACAGGCCCCATGTGGCTGAGGGTCACTCGATGACTCAAGAAATCTACTAAGGCATTCTATAAGCCTTATGTGGCCAAGGGTCACCTGATAAACTGAGAAATCTATTAAGGCGTTTTATAAGCCCCATGTGGTCGGGGGTCACCCGATGACCCAAGAAATCTAGTAAGGTATTCTACAGGACCCATGTGGCCGAGGGTCACCCAAAGACCCAAGGAATCCACTAAGGCATTCTACGGGCTCCATGTGAGCAAGGGTTACCCGATGACCCAAGAAATCTACTAAGTCATCCTATATACCCCACATGGTAGAAGAGTCACCGACTTTCCAAAAAGTTCACTAAGGAAACTTAACTTGAACCAAGGACTAGGTGGAGGAGTCAAGAGCAAAACAGGTTATCACAACATGTACAAGGAATACTAAGAAACCACTCTTGAAGTACATATAAGATATTCTAAGGCAAAATGCTATGACAAAAAAGGAATATGCTTTCATCGATAAGAAAATTTTCTACACTGGGCACGTATAAGCTAACCCGTATTAAAAAAAAGAAGGCCTTTAGGAGGTAATCTGGTCCTTAGCCCCTTCCTTGTCAACCTTGATGACCTTAGGTGCCGAAGGAGAGCTAGAGTCGTCATCGAAAAAGAACCTAGAAAAGTCAATCTCTAAGTATGCCCAAGTGGCCTGGCGGTGGAAAGCCTTGAAGCCATCCTTGTAGTAGTCTGAGACTTCTAGCGCATACTTAGTGGATGCTCAGATCTCCACCAAGGCAGCCTCCCTCTCTTGCTACAGAAGCAAGGCTAGCACCGCCTCAGCCTCAGCCCTCTCTCCTACGGCAACCTCTTTCAGCCTCGGCCGCCTAAAGCTTGGAGACCAAGTCATCCCTATCGAATTGAATCAACCCGAGGTCAACACCAAGATCTATCTCCCTCTTGACGGAGTCAACCAGCTGGGCCTGGAAGCCCAAATTCTTAGCCTTCAAGTCCAACTTCTTCTTCTGTGAGCAAACGTTGTTCTTCACAGCCTTCTGAAAATGAATGCGCGCTTTCATAAGCGAGGTCATCTACAAAAATAAGAAGAAAAGGTCAGAAGGAACAAAGGTAAAAATGAATAACTCAATAAAAGAAGAGAATTACCTTAGCAAGGTCAAGCACCAGCCGTTGATAAATGGCGCTTGAGGAAAACTTTAGAAAAACATCGACGTCGCCCTTTGGATCAACCCCAGTCATCTTCTTGAAGGCATAGTCAGGGTTGTTCAGGAAAGTGTTCTTGACTGGATTTTTTCCCTTGTCAGTCCGGGGGATAGAATCTTCAACTAAAGGGTCGGATGGGCCCTCAGTAGGCTCAACCCTCACTAGCCTTGACCATGAGGGGTAGGCGGTGCCTCATCAGGGGTGTCTAAAGAGGCCTAACCACCCTTTGAAGCAACAAGGGGATGGGATGCTGCACCCTCTTAGATCTTTGAAGCCTGGGCTTGAACCTTCTGACGCTTTAGGGCTGGAGCAGGCGAGCCATTGGGCCTTGAACCCTCAGCTATGGACGGGCCTTCCCTATATAGCGAAGCCCCATAGGGACCTGTAGCCTCTTGGCAGGTCTCCCTGGCCTTCTTCAAGATTAGCTACACATCATCTTTCGGCATGAGTGTAAAACACAGACAACATAAGCAAAATGTTAAAAAATAAGGAAAAATAAGAAGAAACTACCCCTGGTGGTCCTTCCTATGAGCTCAACAATAGGAGAAGCACTCGAACCCACCGAGAACACATCTTCAATGGACCGAGACTGAAAGGGGAAGCGAGAAAGAGCCTCGAAGATGACGAGGGCCAAGAAATCATGCATAAGGTACAAAATCACCCTAAGTACATGATTAAAACAAGATGTCAGGAGATGAGGCTTGGGAAAAACTAAGGCGGGACACAAAAAGTAGAATGTAAGAAGCAAAAGGAGGAATGAAAGGAAAATAGGAACTAAAATTGAGACACAAAAAGGTTTTCCAAAAGAGTCGGGAGTGCTCCACACTCGGCTGAAGTGAACCAGCTTCTTGATCTAGCTATCCCAAGCACAAGCTTCACAACCATTGTCTAAGATGAAGAAGAATGTACTCTTCCACCCCTTATGAGAGGTTGGAACACCGGTGACCAAGTTCTTAAAACTATCCCAGGCGATGAAATACCACTAACCCGGTTCCTTCTCTACTAGCTAATAGCAGAAAAGGAACTCGAAGACTGAGATGAGATCACGCCCACCGTTACAGGCCGCCTAGAGGACCATGCAATCAATCACGATCCTCCATGAGTTAGGCATTAATTGAGTAGGGGAAAGTCAAACACAGAGGAGTAGGTCCCTGATGAAGAGGGCGACCGAGAACCGAAGGCCACCCAGCAGAGCCTACTCATATAGGCAGATCTCCTCAACAAGGGGTTGACAAGCCTGCTTAGAGGCCTTGGGGAGCATAGGATGATGTCCTCGAGAACACTATAAAACCTCTTATCTAAGTTGGTGGTATCGAGGGAAGAAGAAAAAACCTCGACCATTGGAGAAACAGGGTGAGGCTCTCGCGAAGTGTCTGAGGCCTACCAGGGGTCATCGGGACAAACAACCCCCAACTTGGGATGCCCCAAACTTAAAGATAGAGTGTCATCAAAGTCAAAGGATAAGGAGTTGGACAATGAGTCCATTTAACCAAGAGTAAAGATAACCTCTACAAAAGGACCTAAGAATGACAAATAAAGACGGACCCTAGGAACGAAAGGTCACTGCCAACCAAACTTAGGTCAAGGAGACACCTCTGGGCTTAAAGGAAGCGACAAAGCTGGACCAAATCGAAACCGAAGAGAACTCTGGTGCCGTCCAGGATGAACCAAAGAAAAGGAAAAAAGAAGGGGGCTAATAAAAAGAGGGGAACTGACACTGGCTACCCTAGAGAGAGTAGAAAAATAAAAGAAAGGAGGATAAGCAAAGAACGTACCAAAATATCAGCTGGAGAAGGAAGCATGACTCTAAAAAAGCTACCCAAAAATGCAGTGACACTGCCGAAGTAGTTAAAGATGAAGAAGAGTATCAAAGAAGGAAACAAGCATAAATGGGGGAAAGCTTGAGGACCCCAGGCTACTTAAAGGGACATAGGGTCCGACCCTAGCCATCTAATCCTCATGGAGAAATCCAGGCCCTCCACGTGTCGTCACACGTGCCAAATGGACAGCTGAAGGGAAGTCCCATTAATACCAACCCTGACGGCTTGCCCATTATGATGGCACGAACTCCCAAGAGTTGTAATGTACATCACGATCTCCCAAGCATCTGTCCCAATTCCCCAAAAGGGTGGCAACTGCCAAAATTCAAAAAACAATCCCCAGAAATCGACGGTGAATATGAAGCAATTCAAATTCCATTGGCCTCGGAAGAAACCGGTCCTCAGGAATTAGGGGGTATTTGATGGGACCAGAACCAAAGAACAGTTGGGACCGACCCGAGACCACGTTTGAACCAAGCCTTGGTTGACCTTGAAACAACCAAGCTAAGAAACCTAAATCACCAAATCCTCGAGAAATGAGCAACACGAATTTGACCAAGCATGCTCTCAGAAGGCAAGATTCCACTCGTCGACGAGGCCGAGCCACAAAAAGGGCTTGGGAATCAATGCAAGAGGAGATCCCATAGCATCATCCCGAAACAAAGTCACCAGCACAACCTAATGGCCCCGGGCAACTCAAGCTCCTGTGACTATGCCTGGGGACGCTGCCCAAGTAGGAGGTGATGGGCTGAAAATCCGAAAATAATGAAGAGGTCGAGTGCTATAAAAGAAGGATCGCACCAAGGAAAAGTAAGAACAAATTCTAGACAAAAACCCCCTCCTCTTTTCTTCTCCATATCTGACTTGATCATCGGAGGGCAACTAGCCAACACTTGGTTGGCACACCCCTTACTTTGTTTCTCTCTTAGCAGGTTCATTGGATTGCCAGAAAGCCTTGCACTTATCTGGTAACGCCTAAGGAATCAGATTCAGGCTTCATCAGGTACCAAAGTTCTTGTTAAGAAAGGTGGAAAAACAAGATGCACATCAAACACATAATATAATATGATTTACGTGATTCTATAAGATTGTCTATGACTATGGATTCACACTAATTCCACCATGTTACACTCATAGATAAGCAATTGCTTTATCGGATCTTCTTTTTCTTGCCTCTATCATTCTCTAAGAAATAAAACCTATAATTCAAAACTAGGGTTTTAACCCTTTTATACAAGCAACTGTATAAAGTGAAATATCAAAGATAGATCTCAAATAAGATTTGAGTGGGGGCTCCACCCTAGAACCCTTGGGCAATAAGCGTACTCGAATGTCAAGCTGCTCAAATAGTATTGTTTAGTTAACAATACTCCCATTAGCTACTTAGGATCCATTTTCAACAGTTCTCTCTTTCCTTCATAAGTATTTCATACTTTCAAAGCTTTATTCTTTGAGTACTACTAGGGTGATACAATGGTAAATTTGATCAAAGAGTGAATGTAGGTTACTTGCTTTAAATCCTAGAAACAAGTTGTCTGATTCACACACTGAAGATAATATCCAAAGAGTGAATTTGGTTTCTAATATAGTAACGTTAATATCACACATCACACCTCAGACATTTACACAAAAGCTTTCTCATTATTTTCGTGTTTGATTTAATAAAAAGAAATTCGTGTTCAATTTTTCATAGTTTTGAAAAACGGACCAGACTGGATGGTCCAACCTAGTTTAACCAAAATTGGCAATAGTTCGATAGAAGCTTAAAACCATACTCTAAAAAAAACTACATATAACTGGCAAAATCAGTCAAAACTGGTTGTTTTGTTAAGAACCCAGTTTTAATAAAACCAATTGTTTTTTTATAATCTTTAGCAAATTAGGAAAAAAATTAGAAACATTTCGTTCCAATCTTGGCGTAGATTTAATTTATGAAATGATCATATATTCATATGTCCATCTCAAATTTTAATTATTTTACTTATCTCTTGAGTAGGCATTAAGCATATGTTAATCATTATATAACTTAACAAAAAAAAATCCTTATATTAGTTTTTTACGTGTTATTGTTGGAAAGTGTCTTGATTCCACACGGCACTTCAGCCGTGTGCGACACCAATAGAGAATATGTTTCTTTTTTTTAGAAGTTGTGGTATTTTAGGGTTTTTAAAATACTTAACGTATTAGGGTTGCTTTGGTGAGTGTATCTCCTATAAATTGATGGCTTTTAGGTTTTGGGGCTGTGGAAGATTGTGGAAGAGAGAGACTTTGGTGAGAGACAAGAACATATTTGGTTTTAGAGAGTTCTTTTTTGGGTTTTTCCATATGATTTTGCTTTTAGGTTTTAAAACTCACCGTTGTGCGTTTTGTACTCTTCTTTATTCTCCATATTAGTGAAGTTATTGATCGTCTTCGCCCATGGATGTAGGTGGTTTGCCGAACCACGTTAAATATTGTCTTGTGTGATTGTTCTCTGCCATTTATTGTTTTTCTTGTATTGTTTCAGGTATTGCACACTTGAATCCGATCCGTGTTTTATTCCGCTATGTTGTTTTAACACAACAAACTGGTATTAGAGCTGAAGGTTAGAACTGCGGATTAAAGATTCTTTTGGAGATTTTGCGATGACGGCTACAAGGTTTGAGGTTTAAAAAAAAGAATGACTTGGATTCTATCAGTTTGAAAGAGAACTGATTTTGGTAATTTAGTTTAAGGGTGACTTAGACTCTATCAGTTTAGAAGGGAACTGATTGCGTACCCTTTGGGGTTTGATAGAATTCAAGTCAAGGTGGAGATTTATTGGAAAGTGTCTTGATTCCACACAACACTTCAGCTATGTGCGACACCAATAGAGAATTCGTTTCTTTTTTAAGAAGTTGTGGTATTTAAGGGTTTCTAAAATACTTAACGTATTAAGGTTTCTTTGGTGAGTGTATCTCCTATAAAAGGATGATTTATTCTAGCTTTAGTATTTTATTAATCTCAAGTGTTATTTTCTAACAAGCTTTCTAATGCATTATGAATTATCTTATTTTTTAGTATTTTATTAGATTTTACTATTTTTGAAGCAAATCATGGCTAGACCATGTAAATAAACGGTCAAACCTGGTTGAATATGAACCATCCATCTTATTGGTTCGATGGCTGGTCCAGTTCCCAAAACCATGTAACTTTTACATGTTTACCAGCCTTTTCCACCCTCACCCCTGCACTTAGTGTTATTTCTTCTACAGCCAAGACAGGGAATTGCTAAACTTTAATTCTCCCGTTTTTAACCACTCAAATAAAGGCTCTCTCTCTCTCTCTCTCTCTCTCTCTCTCTCTCTCTCATCTCTCTCTCTCTCTCTCTCTCTCTCTCTCTATATCTATATATATATATATATATATATATATAGTTGGAAAAAAAACATGTGAAACATATGAGGCTGGTGTTGATATGTTCGATGTTAAAACTGAAACAATATCATCATAAGATGAATATATTACAATTCCTGCAAAGTTAGAAAGAACATGTGAATCATATATGAGGTTGGTGTTATCCGTTAGATATAAAAATAGGAACATTACGTTAGAGAGAAAGAAAAAGAAAAAGAAAAAAGATTATTATTGGGCTCTAAGGATAGGAGAGGTTCGATGGCTCTAAGGAAAGAATAGAGGGGTCCTACTCCCATAATTAAACATTTTCTTATTTCGTTTTTGTAACAATAGTATTAATACGGACTAGAGTAGATTCTACATAATACCCTCTTGGACGAGTTCCTCTGATTTCTTTGTGAAGGCTATCGCAAAGAGCTCTTGTAGCACCGATCAAGATTAGCGTCTATTTCCATCAATATACATGGTATTTTAGTCATTACAAATTACAATGAATCACGTAATTAGGAAAAGGAAGGAAATGCTATTTGATGATTGTCTGTAGTGTTTATGGTGAATTATAAGCTGACACATGATGTGTTTGGGGTTCAAAAAAGTGTTCAAACCAAATTCACAAAAACACATAACGGGTCAAACAATGCTACACCTACATAGGCCTGTGTCAACACAGACAATCATTCTTCTTAGTAAAACACCTTGCATCGACTCAAAAACCTCTTGTAAGGACACTTGTTGCTTAATGATGGTTGCCCGCAACAGCTACTTAGATCAAATGGTTTTTATCGTCCAATTAAGTCTCACAATCATCTGTAGAGGAAACCCATGTACCGATCATGTAATAACGGTCACTGCAGGATGCTGATACATGACATTTATAGGTTGAAAGCGTAAAAAAAAGGCACTCAATTAAAAAAGAAAAGAAAAGAATTGGCAAAAAATTGTATCAAATTCAAATGTAAACACTAAGCAGCATCCATGACAATGACTACATTACATAGGCTTCTGCTACAGAGGATCCAAAGTGTCCATTTAAGCCCCTCTCTCTCCATTTCTTTCTATTTTATATTCTGTCCAGGACACCAGGGGGTGTCATATGGAATAAAAAGGGCAGGAGATGCATTTTTGGAATATGTAATACAACTTTTATTCTATATGACGTACCCTGGTGTCCTGGACACCAAATCCTGGACAGAACATTTTTTTCTTTATATTTAAGTACCAACTTGTTAAATCAGTAAAGTGAGTGGGTGTTGGTGGTCTCTCTTTTTTGGGCTGATATCATCTGCACCACCTCCCCTGATGGGACACTCTGGGGGGAATCAATTCACTTTTTGGAGGTTTTTTATTCCCCTCCCTGAGTGTCCCATCAGGGAGGGTGTCGCAGATGATTTCACGCCATCTTTTTCCATCCAAATCCTTCTTCTCATTTAGCTAAAAAGATCATTCTTATTTTCTTTGGGGAAGGGCTATTGACACCCCCAAAATTGATCACCACACCCCCATTTTAAGACTTTTCAAAATTTCGTCCCATACCCCTCTATAAAATGACCTATTTACCTTTGTTAACAAAAAACCCAAAAAATCAAATTGCTCTTCCCACCCCCTCCTCTTCCTTAAAACGTTTGATTCTTAAAAAACGAGAACGAGAATGCTCGTTCCCTCCTTTTTTTCTCCCAACCAAACCTTACACCATTTGTAACATCATTGTTGTGTGAAAGCTTTGTAATCAACAAATGGATCATCAAAGAGTTGAATCCAAGCAAGAAAATCTGTCCATGGTAAGTATTTTCCGTTTTATGAAATTTATTTTTTTTCCGCATGTTGTTCGGAGGTACAGGTCCGAACGAACCTGAAATTTTGTTTTTGTTTTTTTTTTTTGCCCAAACACTCTTAGTTTGCTAAGACACTCGGTTATGTGATATATTGATTTGTTTTACAATGTTCCAACTGTAGGGTGATGTTTCAAGCCAATTTAATAAGGTTTCCGCCGAGGTGGTAGTAGATTATACCAGTGAATTTATCACATACGAGGTAAATCTTTTCAAATTGTTTTTGAGTTATTGTGCGAAGATTTTTTGACTTATTGTGCTTCAAAGACTTATGTTATTACTTTTTTACAGATATTCAGGAGCCAAGCAAACTTATGTAAGTGGACGGTCAAGGTTGGGCAAAGAAATGGTTTTGTTATTGTCACTAAGAAGTCAGATTCAGGTGCTTCCTCAAAGAAACCAAGAATTACCCTTGCAT
>JAOXJP010006035.1:0-18077 GCA_025762735.1 Platanus orientalis | reverse complement strand
AGGCAAAAGAGGGCCTACGAGGAGAGAGAGAGAGGACTGAGAGAAGAAGAGAGCGAGAGATGGATGAGAGGAGAGAGCGAGAAAGGGTTGAGAGGAAAGAGAAATCCAAAGAGGGAAGAAGATAGAGAGAGAGGGAGGCGAGAGAGGGCCTACGACTATAAGGAGAGAGAAAGAGAGGATTGAGAGAAGAAGAGAGAGCGAGAGATGGATGAGAGGAGAGAGCGAGAGAGGGTTGAGAGGAGAAGAGAGAGTGAGAAAAAGAAAAGAAGAAATAGAAAGAGGGAGGCGAGAGAGGGCCTGCGAGGAGTGAGAGAGAGGACTGAGAGAAGAAGAGAGAGCGATAGATGGATGAGAAGAGAGAGAGCAAGAGAGGGCCGGGAGGATAAGAGAGAGTGAGAGACTGAGGAGAGGAGAGAATGAGGAAGAGAGGGAGGAGAGGAGAGAGCTCATACCTGTGGTGCCTGGTGAAGACGAAGCCCTAAAAATCTCAGAGGGCAGAGCACTGCAACGCACCAAATCCCAATTCCCAAACGCTGAAATGCCTTTTATATTTATAAAAAAAAGAACGCCGAGTATAAATTAACCATTTTTCACCCTCATACCACCATCGGGCCTAACCTCAGGCCTAACCTCGGGTCGAGCCCAGGCCAGGCTGAGACATGCCCAAGCCTGGCCCTATGTCTTGTTTAGGCTTTTATTGGGCCTATCAACGGGCCAGGCTTTTTCGAGCCAAATTGAGGGTCAAGCTCGGGCCGGCCCGGCCCATGCCCACCCCTAATTTTAAGGCACCTATAATGCTTCGAGAATATGTGGCTTCCAGATAGAGATCATTAGGCCCTTTGAGAGTTAATAACTTAACAACCATTGGTTCCAATCGAGAAGATCACTCGCATGTTAAGATTGAGATAGAAATAACACATTATGTATATGATGGTGTACTTCAATTCCCAAGAAGTAGTGCAAAGACCCGAGGTCTGTCATTGAGAATGCACACCCGAGAATTTGCACCAAATCAGCAAGGAGAGACTAGTTAGTAAGAATAATGTTGTCAACATACAATAGGAAGACGACAGTGGAGCAGTCATGTTTATAGAAAAAAAGGGATGAGCCTGCGACACTACCGAAGAAGCCTAATCCAGGCAAAAACATGCTAAAGTGGTTAAATCATGCACATGGGGTCTATTTGACACTATGCAAGACTTGTTTGAAACAACACATAAAATTGGGTTTAGATGGATCAACAGAGCCCAGAGGCTTTTCCATATATTTCAGTTCTTTTTGGTTAAAGCCTTTGGCAACAAACCAAGTCTTGAATATAAAGGCTTGCTATTCATTTTAGATTTACGTTCATTTTATTGGAAAATTCTTTGAAGAACAAATTAGGGTTTATAGTTGTACAAAAAGAGAGGGATCTCTCATTTTTGGTGATTGGATAAGTCTACCCATGATCTTTTGTACTTGATTGGTACATAAAATCAAAGAGGGTAATGCACTAGGGTTTCAAACCTACAAACCGTCAAAAGCTCCAACTTCTAGAGTCACAAAGAGGTAAATCAAAACTTGACTTTGTATTTGTTTAAATATTAAAGCTATATATTAGAACTTGATTGATTTGAGCTTAGATTACTTGTGGTGTTAATTGGAATATTTGCCTTCATTGAGGCAACCACATTTGTGCTAATTAATCATTTTTAAAATGCATATTTAAAAGAAAAATCTCTAAAACCTTTGTCTATATTTGATATTAGAGATTTAAATACTTGAGACTAAATTTGAATAAGGCATTTACTAAAATTCCCCATTTTATACAAATCGGTGGATTATTATTGAACATTAACTTGAATATTAACCTTTAGGAGGCAATTACTGAAATTCTTAAATCACTCTTAAGTGAAGGGATTATTACTAAAATTATAGTTGCAAATCATCCTTCTAAGAGGCATATATTGTGGGAATTAAATTTACTTACTGAACTACGTTTTTTTATATATGATTACACATTCATTGAAGCCACCAGAGGTTTTCTTACACTCGCCGGAGCAGAGTGTGTACTAATAGTGACTAGAGTTCATTGAGTTGAGATATATTGTTGGGTTTATAATTTTTTCTGTAATAGTGTATGAACTATTAATAAAAATTAGAGTAGTTCAAATGTAAGCTTTTGAACAGTGGACGTAGGCCTGGATTGGCCGAACCACTATAAACTTTGTCTCATGTGTTGATTCAATTATCTTACATTGTTCAATTCCATTTTATATTTGTACTTATTTTATGTGTAAATTGAACAACCGAGCATATTACTAACCTTATTATCCTTGAGAACTATATCATTTTGTTTTGTAACTACATGATACATTTCTTAAAGGGGGGGAGGGGAGAAATTACTCACACATGAAAATTTGAATGAAGAAACAGTACTCACACATAAAAATTTGAATGAAAAGAAAGTACTCACATGAAAATTTGAATGAAATTTTTTTGTTAAAATAATAAAATATTACTACAGTAAAGGAAACAATACAATGAAGGGCACCCCACCTTATCACTACACCACATTCTCAATCTTTCACCACATCAGGGCTACTAAAGCTCAGGAGCTTGGCGTGCAACGTAGGCAACACCTCCGCATTCACCTCCAAAGCATCATTAGCCACATCAACATCTGATTGTGCTATGTTGAGATTGAATATGGTCTCCCTAGAGACTTCACTACGTCGATTGCTCACTCGACTCATCAGTTCACCCCTGCAATGGTCTACCACATAGATGGTATAACAAATTGAGTTACCCATGTGATCGATGAACCTCTTGCCAGATTCCAAATGATTCATCACCTTGTTACAGCATTCCTTCAGCGCCTCCATCTGCGCCACTAACTCGTCAACGTCTCTCACCAGCCAACCAATCTCTTATAGTACCCAAGTTTGTTGAGCAGTTAAGTTGGCCATTTTGATCTCTTCTTCTTGGAGGCGCAAGCGAACATCGTGCTCCAGCCCTTTCAGCACCTTGATGTCATGTGCTTCACAGAGTTCAGACAAAGCATCAAGGAGACATATTACTTTGCCCCTGAACTCGGGGTTATACACACGAGTTTCTGTGTGAGCCAGCGTGTTCAGGATTTCTTTCCGGATAAAAGGGAGATCCGCCTCTTTAGTAGACATGCCAACCAGACACCTAATAAGTGTATCCCGCTCCCTACGAGCCTCATTAACTTGCACCTCCACTTCATCAGTGGTAGACGTTGTCACCACATTTGTAAAAGCGGCATGTTTAGATTATGAAAACCAAAAGAATCAGGGATCATGACATGTAAGGTGTTTAATTTGTACCACAATTAAATAAAGACGCAGGATCCTCCTCTTTGGCTAGGGAAGACTCGTCCCACCTCACTCGTGACCGCGATGATTCCCCAACTTCTAGAACACTCGTTGACCTTCTCTTTGGAGCCATTTTCTACAGTGCAAAATAAAAGGGTGGTTAGTGCAATCAAGAGGACTCTCCCTATATGGTTACTCCTTCTTGAATAAATGGAAAAGGAACTCTCACCAATTCAATCTACAAAAGCAAAAAGAATGAGAAGTGTGATGGGCATAACCCTCTTATTTATAAACATGAATGGTCGTGAGCCTTAGGAAAAAGCGTCTTAAAAAGAGGACAAAAGCAACACGTCCATTTTATTATGAATAGCCCAAATTCCAATAACATCAAAAGTACCTCTTCCAAGGCAATAGTTTGGTACTATCGTTAGGAGAATGTGGCTAGCATCGCTTAAAAAATATACCGTTATAACGTCCTCTGTAAGGGCAGGAAATCTCACTTACAATGATAGGGGCACACATGTTCGTGGTTTTTGACTCTCATAATGTCAATATTAATCGCATTGGACTCTCATAAAGTCAATTATATTCAGATTTAACTCTCATAAAGTCAATTATATTTGACTCTCATAATGTTAGTTATGCGTGACTCTCATAATGTCAACTACATTTGACTCTCATAATGTCCACTACATTCAACTCTTATAATGTCAACCTCACTTGACTCTTACAATGTCAATCACATCCGACTTTCATGTCTGATTTCCATAGCATCATTTGCATTGGGCGCTTATGATATAGGCCATAAATCAACCCCTATAATACCGATCTCATCCGGCTCACATATCACCGAAGTTAATAATGACAATGATGATGTGGTACTCAAAAGTATTGATTCTCATAGTGTTGGGACTTACAATGTGTACATAGGAATATATATGCTCAACCAACATGTAAAGAAAATGACTGAAAGAAGGAAATTTTAAGAGAAGACAAGACGATAAATGGCGCAGCTCTATATCTTTCTTTCATTAACAAAAAGAGGGGTTACATCATGCTAGGACTACATTATCTCAGAAAAGCATAAAGGAGCCATTTACACAAGTCTTCTTCAATGGCTAGGGAGGATCGAACTTGATCACCCCATATGACAAATTCTTCACGAAGACGATCTACGGTAGAAGAAATCATAGCAGTCCTCAATTCAAGGGTGGTTCCTTCCATTGCTTTCTCCTCCCGGGTCACTATAAGAGTTGCAATCTAAGCTTGCACCCTCAATAACTCCTCTTTGGCGTTGGCTAAGTCATTATCAATATCGGCCATCGAGTCATAAACTTGGTCGAACTCCTCCATTAAAGTTTTCTTTTCAGCCTCTACAGCATCCAGATTGGCTTGAGCTTCGACATTGCTCTTAATATTATCAATTTCTAATGCCAGGGTTGATTGCTTCATTAAGGATGCGAAAAACATCTCTACACCTCTTCAAAACCTGTCATTATGAATATGGATTTTTACATCCTCCGCAAGAGTTGTTAATATCTCATCTTGTGTACTCACGAGATCAGACGATGAAGGTGTTAGAGTCATCATCAAGTCAAGCATCCCTTAGCTAATCACACACACTAAGGTAATCTTAGAGGGACGTCGAATGGCGCTAGCAGTGCTCACAATCTCGTCTGGACAAGTAAAGAAAAGGTGTCAGTAGTGGTACATAGAGTATACTTTATAGCAAAGTATAAAGCTTACCATGACCCATGGGGGGAATTTCTGTAAGTTCCTGCCTTGCATGGAGGTTTTCCTCAATAGCTGGATTAAAAACAAAAGAATAATTTAGCACGTAAGGGTACATAAAGATGAATAGCATAGATAATATGAAAAGGGGTGGCGGTATATACTTTTCTCAGAAACTATTACATTTTGGGAATGGTCATCACCTACTGATTGTGCCATAATTGGGATAATAGTAGGCTCAGGAGGAGTTACGTTGATCACTACCTCCTCTCGGACTAGGCTTTCTCCATGAACTATCTCCGCACTTAATTCTTTATCAGTTGTGCCACTTCCCTCCTTAACAGGTGGAGCAGATGAAGTAAAGGTCTTTTATACCTGTGGGGGTAGTTTGGTCCAACCACAAGGAATTTAAAAGGACCAGCCTATTTGTGGGGGTAAGATGGTCCTTTCATTCGCCAGCTACCAGGCGAAGGTAACTGAAGAGACGTGCGCCACCAACTATCATTACTCCTCAAGAAACGAATTTCGTGTCAAGGTGCGTAAATGAGAAATACAAATCACATTTGCCCACATATATCTGAGCGAATGAGATGTTTAACCATTCAATCACCACATATTGTTAGTCTGGGGAATGACAAAAATGATTTTTATTCGCCACTAATGAAATCCAAAATTGCTTAAAATTTGATGCTGCCAAAAAAGGTGAGGGTCTTATTTGACCTTAGTAACATGTTTGACTTCTATGACATCAAAATTTGGTTTGACTCCGTGACTTTTCCTAGAAGGATGAGGAGGGGTATGATCAACTCTCTTTTTGCCAAAATTGTTAAACTTCACGAGTATAAAATTCTCTAAAGTATTTGGTTCCCATATTACCAAAAGAAGACTAAGTTCATCTAGCTTGAAAGCCAATTTCATATCAAAGTATCGGTATCATCTTCGGAAAAGTATGCAATTTTGGACTACTCAATTGCCTTAAGGATGCAAAATATAGAGACACAAAAGAAAGGTAATTCATTCATAAAATATTCAAATGGACTACATATTCACTAATCACAAAAAACGGAGGAGACAAACATCCAACAAAGAAGATTAAAGGAAAGCCTTGAGCCTATCACGAAGTTCTTGAGAAAGGAGGATTTGCTGCTGCAGAATGAGCTCAGCGTCCGGCAGCTCAACCATCTGTTTAGGGTATGCCTCATCATTAACATTCTCCTGCCTCGTAGCCAAAATAGCTTTATCCCAGGCAATCAGATGTTTCTTGTTCTCGGTGGTACATTCACTGTCCTCCAAGATGGCGTAGCAAGCATTCATGTGATCCAAAAGATGCGCGTATTCTGACTTGACATAATTAAAACGTTTTTCCAATACTGTCAGTTCCGCACTTGCGAAACTGTCCAGACGTGTCGCTTCAGCATGATCCTACTTCAGATTCTACTATAAGGGCTTCAAGATTAGGAATGGGTGGAGAAAATTTTAAAGTCTCTTCAACCTGCGCTATGGCAGCTAATGAATTCAAAAGAGACTCCACAGTTTGCCTAATCCCTGCGTTCTTAAAGTACATCTCCACGTCATTCAAGCAGGATAGGGCTCTGGCCCAAGTACATGGCAATGCGAGCGCTTCAGATTCCATAGCAGTAAGATCCCGTAAAAGATGAACACGAGCATTAAACATCTATTTTGCGTTTTCATAAAAATCTTCTAACTCATTCATTATAGTCCTCTACAGGTGGAATTTCCTCATCTTCAAAGGAATTCTCTACATAATAAAAGAGTAAGTTAAAATTTGAAATAGCGTAGTACCTTTATCAAAGACAAGTGCCTGGTGTTGGAATAGGCTCTGGTGTCGGATCAGGCTCTAGAGAAGGTTTAGGTTCTAGTGATTAATCAGGATCCGGGATTGGACGATTATCCTCGGAGTCCGATGAGTCAATCACTATAAGTACAAGGCCATGACGACAGCTTAGTCTTGTTGCAAGCCTTGGTCCTAGGTTGGTCTAAGATCTGAGTCTCATTCTCTTGGGAGTAATGTCATCAAAATTAGATGATTCACCCTTCTTGTGCTAGAGGACTTTCTCTTGGGAGCCATTGCCTGAAAGAAATAAAAGGAATAAAACTTTCTTCAATAAAGAGTAGACCCCGTAAATGAAGTACAAAGTGGACGAATGAGCATTAGCCATCACATTCGTGCACACTGGTCTGTGTAACAAAGTGTACGAATCTCAACTCACGAATGAAAGCAAGGAGGTTCATTTGCAGCCCACTCAAGCGGATAGTCACAGGATAAACCTGGAGATCACGAATGAGCTGTTAGAAATGTGATCATCCCTAGAAAAGATAGTTAGAACTCTGAAACCAAAGAAATGAATTATTTAAAGTCAAAGGTCTGGAATCCTTTCCGATGCTTCTCCAAAATTCGACCAAGGATCCTCCTTGCCATATAGAGATTCTCCTTGCCATACAAGAAGAAATCAAGTTGAGAAAAGAAAGGGAGAAAGAATATGGATATTTCTCACAATAAAGATGAAGAACATACACTCACTTTACAAAGATAATGCTTTAGAAGAGGAATTCTTATTCAAAATATGAGCTAAAATATAAGAAATAAGACTTATATACTCATGGAAGCATATGTTTGTTAAAATAAAGGGAATTTGAAAAGCCTCAGGAACTAATAAAGAAAAAATATTGAAAGGAGTAACCGAAGATCGTTATTTTAGCCTCAAAAAATGCACTGTCTCTTTACACTCGTAGCACATTTTTTGAGGAAGCAACTGTAGAAGCTTAAATTATGAGTGAATGAACTAATAATTTCTCATTCGCCACACTTAGGTCTCGCGAATGGAGAATCATCATCTCATTCGCTCGAAAGCAAAAAACTCTTAGATACTTGCCTTCGCCACCAAAAATATACATGAATACATTATTCATGTTCGCGCACTACAAAAATCAAAAACTGAAATTCAATATATTATGTTCTTCCAAGTTGGTTATTTTGAATAATCACAATTCCAATGAGTTCCCTAACCACCCAGGAGACTCAGGAATGTGTATTCTTGCATTGAAGAATCACCTATATCCTTGGAATAAAGATTGAAGAATCCCACTCCAACAAAAAAGCCATGAAGAATATAGAGTTCTCCCTCAATAAGGACTCTTCTCAAATTTGTTTTTACTATTATAAATACCACAAAGAAACATGAAAATAAGGATCTTCTCTCAGTCATCTATTCCTATCATTCAGAAATATAGTTCCCCTCTGCATAATTCTCAATCAAACATCACTTTCATAATCTAGGCAAGCTAAACTGTATCTATTTGAAAATTTCCATTTCTTCTAAAAGAGGAAAAACAAGTCCATTATACCTCTGCGATTTCTCCAAGGAAGACACTACGGGAAGCTTAATGACGAATCAGGCTATGGCTAGATAAATTTGCTGATGTATGAGCAATGAAGTTTGTAATCATCTATATCAAATAAAAGGAATATTATCTTCTCTTCTTCTTTTTCTCTCATTTATATTATGCAACTTCTTTTGATACAAATTAAAAAACTTAAAGTTAATCAGAGGTTTGTTGTGTTAAACAGTAGTAATCAACAAGTCCAGCAGACTTGAAGTATTAGTCCCCAATTATAAACATAATAAACTAGCCTCTAAAATGACTAAGTAATTTGTTCAACGAATTTCGACTCATAGAAAAATATGGCTCGAAATTTGGTGTTACAATAGCTGCAAGAGAATTCTTGTGGGGTTTTCTTTAAGGGTTTGAGAGAGAGAGAGAGAAAGAGATTATAATAATAAAATGTGTGGGTTTTGAGTTACAGAAAAACACTTTTTATATGAATTCATCATTCTCATGATGAAGGGAGATTTTATCCTCTCCTATGGACATAGGCACATCATCGAATCAAGTAAAAAATCCTTATTTTGTGTGATTGTTGATTTATTTTCTGTTATTCATATTCTTTATTGCATAAATCATGAATAGTTTAGGCCTGTATCTCATCTGCATCTCATCACGTAGAATTTCAGGGTTGTTTCTGCATCAACATACATATCTTGTGGCTATAGAACCCTAGACAAAAGCACTCTTACCTGGATGATTAATTTAAGAAACTATTATTGCCGTTTTAGTGAAGAGTTCTCTGCTAGAGGGAAATTTTATCAATCAAATAATTAAAACACCACCTCTTCAATGATTAAAAAAACATGAATCTTTGCTTGGATTATTAACAATTCTTCATGAGCTAACTTTGGACTGAATCAGATTGCCTGCGCCCCCCCCCCCCCCCTCCCTCCCAGTATAGAAGAGGATACCTTGGTCATATGTGCTTCTTCAGGCGGGAGAGGTGGCATGGCATGTCTATTTCAAGGAGAGGTTGGGTTTTCAAATCCCATGGGAGCAATTTTACAATGGATCGCATTTAGAGGCCGTCGATGTGGCAGCCAACAGCCAACACAAGTGGCCTATCGAAAATAAAATAAAATAAAATAAAAAGATTATATTTTGTTTCTCTATCGCACAGGCATCCACCCTTCTCGCACGGCATGCATCCACCCTGTTCATGAATCCATGCCCGGTGTTGGAATGAACCGAATGATCAAATTAAACCAACCTTTTGATGCAAGCACACACACGCTCTCTCTCTCTCTCTCTCTTTGATGTCCTGAAATAAAACCAACCACAGAAGGCAAGCCATTTATGGGAATTAGCATGGACGAAAATCCTCCTAAAATCTGTTCCATTCAAACATAAACTCACAAGCACAAACACAACTACATCACCTGTATTGATGAGAAAAAGGCATGCATGCAGTGGCACGTGATATTGGCACGGCTCAATCGAACCACAAAATCGAGTTGTTCATCGACAGTGCAGTGGGATTGAACCGCACCAACATCTCGCGCTGCCTCAGCATGGTTTGTTGGAAACGAAGGTTCTGCATGCATGGAGAGACTGATTCGGCCCCTCTTTATACCTCCTTGCTCTTTCTTGCTTGTCCCTGTACAAGGCTTGCATCCAACTACTAACATGCAACTCTCCCAAATTTCAGCTGATCTCCCAAGGAGTGAGGGCGAGGTTCTCCATGTATAGCCGGCCTAAGACAAGGCCATTCTCCCTATTTATCAACTCTCTAGAGGAAGGAAGAAGAAAATAGTAGAACACAATGTTACCAAAATGCCCATATTTATTTTCTCTCTCTCTCTTGTTCTTAGCTGGTTAGGTTAAGGGACACATGCACAACAAGACTACTATTGAAGATGCCAGCTTGCTAAGTTGGTAAAGTCTGCGGACGTCATATCACAGACCTGGGTTCAAAACTTATCTTCACCATCTAATAAATTAACCACTAATGTTTACCTATTAAAAAAAGAGACTACTATTTTGGGTTTACTTTAATTATATGTTTAAAAGGACATTAGAAAGGGATTAGCATGTAACATAACCATGAAGATTAATGGTAGTTTTCCTATCGTGGCAAATAGATTCGAAACCGATACGTTACCTGTTTAAATCAGACAAAACTTGGTAAATATCTTTCGTTGTCGTTTCTGTCGCCGCGTGTTAAACACTATCTGACATGCGACTTTTTCGTGTCGATGCCCCCTACAGTAGGAACCTTCGTGAATTGAACAACAGCCAACCATGGAGTAGCAGAAGCCCGTGGCTATCACTATGGATTGACAAGTGACATTTACAGGGGTAAAAGCGTCAAAACACATACTCAATTCACATGGCATTTTGATAATTTTACCCCAACAAATGTCACTTGTCAACACGTGGTCATAGCTTTGAGCTTCTGCTACAGGTTTCCATGAAAAAGGATCACGAGTGCCAACAATGTCGAGGTCAGAGCCGCTCATCTCTCTTTCTTCTTGATGGGGGTGAATATGAACCAGGCTGCCAAGCTTGGGCTGCAATGAAGTTCATTTGCAGCTTTGGAGCTTGAATTTAAGGCGGGATGCACAAATGGGCACATTGCATGATGCTAAACATAAAATAAGCTTAGCCTTGACCTAAAAGTGGTCGCTATTGTGTCCCCATGGGCTGGGCTGGTGCTTATATGTATAGGCTTGTTTAAGCTGACCCATATTGCTCTAAGCCATGCAGCCTGTGTAACCCCCTTTACTGGGCCTTTATTCAGATAAATGGCTTTGAAGAAAGCTCCGAAGATTTTCGGACATTCTTTTTCCTCCAATGTACCAATCAATTCGATCCAACCCAACTTTGAAATACTTCAAGGACACTGTTCTTTGTCTAGCTAAGTCACAAACCAAAGCCCAAGGCCCAGGCCCAGGCCCATCCTAATTCAAGTTTTAGAAGTGTGAACGCACTTAAGACCTGTGGGCCACTTTTTAACATGCAGCACTGCACATGCCCGGAATCAAAAGATGACACTTAACAATGATCTATATACACTAAAGTTACGGGTTGCCTTAAGTTAACAACCCCAGCAAATTTCTTTTATTTTTATGAAATTAACTAGTGCCTCTCTTTTTGTTTCCCTATTCCTTGTTCTTCTCCATCTTTCTCCTAAATTTTCTAATCCACATTCTTATACCTTGGTTTCATTTTTTAGTTGGTTCCTAATCTTATAATCAAACTACATCTCTCTCTCTCTCTCTCTCTCTCTCTCTCTCAAGTGAGGTCACATTAGTTTTTTTTAACAATTGTTTTTATTTAATATGATTGAAACATAACCAGGTAACTGTGCAAACACGGTTTCATCCGCTAGTATCCAGGAAATTAATATGATTGAAACTTAAACTTAACCAGGAAAGTTTATTTTTTGTAATGGTATGGGATTTTTATCCAGTTAGCCCATTAGCCTCCGTTTTTAACGTTGGATTAGAATCTACCAACACCCACACCCAGGCTTGTACTGGTGTGAATTCTCATTGACACCAATCAAATAAAATTCAAAGTTGATGTCCATGATTACAGACCATAATACATTTTACTTAGATAGCAGAGTAATGCCTGTCCGGATTTTAAAATTTTCTAAAAAGAAAACCCCTAATAATGCCATGTAAGAAAACAAAGGCGCTGTTAAGTTTCATACTAGGTCTCACATACAAATCAATCTTACCTTCTAATTAATAAGATATTTTCAACTTGATATAACCTCCTAAGCTCGGCATTTAAAGTCTTGGTTTATTTTTCAAAAGAATTGGGATCTCCTTTCCTGTCATTATTCTTAATAACTTGAGCTGGCTAAAGATCTTGAGTTTTTTTTTTTTACAAATCAACACTTAATTCTAATCTATGAAATTCTACGTAATAAAATCCTATACAAATCTTATGGAAAAAATTCTATTTAATTTTCCTTTATAAATAATTTGGTTCTCCTAGTGGAAATCATCAATTTCAAAGACTCAAGCTAGTCTATCTTCAGATTCACAAGTGACCTATGTATGTCTATAAGTAATGGTAATTTTATGTTTTCATGTTTCCTTCTAGATCATTTGTTTGTTTAACTTTTTTTAAAATAAGTATTAAGGAATTGATTATCATCTATTAATTTCAAAGTACTTGAGGAATCAATGAATTGGCAATTTTTTATTAACTTCAATTTGAAGAAAAGATAATTAGATATACCATCAACCATTAGAATTTTGATGGTTTCTTCTTTCTTTTTTTTTTTCTTTTGAAATTTTTTATTAAAGTTGCGACAATTGGAAAATGATGAGATATGATTTTAGTTCCTTTTAAGTTCTTTCAAATTGTGACCATATATTGAGACTTGTTGCTATTTGAGAGAAAATAATGGTTTTTTCTCTCAATAGTTGATGTAAATATAAGTTTTCTTTATATAATCATGCTTCTTCTTTTTACAATTTAAATAGCAATTCTTGTCTATACTTGGTGTTTTAAAAGCTTCTTATTATATGCTCTTCCTAAATGAGGTTGTAAGCTAAACAACCAAATATCTTTAAGGCCAAAGTTAAAACAAGGGTATAGTTCCCAATTTGGATGGGCCAACTTCTAGTTTGCTTAATTCAATCATGGCTCATTAAAAAAAAAAAAAGGATCTATAGGATATATATATATATATATATATATATATTGTTTTTCTTTAATCCAATTAGGCTACATTATCTTGATTAAAAAGAAATTCTCCTTCCTTAAATAAGAATCGTTTGGGATAGATTATTAATAATGTAATATGAGAATTGTATATAACAATATGTCATGTTCATTTCTTGTCTATTCCAAATTATTCAGGTCTCCCTAGGAATTACTAATAGAGCCTCATCAATAATGAGAAGAATATGGAATAATTTTCTAGAAGTAATATACATATCACATAAAAGTTGTGTCAGTTCCTTTTGAGGCTGTGACTTTTCTATTATGCTCCATCTAGTAGCACTAAGAACTTATGAAAGGACAAAAAAAATAAAAATGATAGAAAATAACAAAAAAAAGGAAGATGGAAAAAAAAAAAAAAAAAGCAAATGATTATCATATATTAATTTGGCTGCCGATGAAAAATAAATAAAATAATGAAAACCATAATTTTTAGGTATTTAATTGCCATGAATTTTGTACTTCTTTAGTAAAAAATTAGAAGCACCAATGTTCTAATACCAATCACTAAACATGACAACTTTTAACCAAACATAGCTTAACCCTTTTCAAAAGACACAACAGCAACACACCAATATAACACGGATCCAACCAACTCTAGTCAATATTATTGAAGATAAAATTAAACATGCTCAACTAATCAAAACTTCCAAAATTAAAGACAAATCATGTAAAGGTTTTTAACATTGTTAGTGCCCAAATTTTGACTCGACAAAGAAGGTGAATCTGATAAGCTCTGGACAACAGCATGTAAGTCAAACCAAAAACAACCCCCGGTTCAGGTAGATAGAACTAAACTCATCCCATGTACTACCCAGAAAACCCTCTTGCAGACCAAACTTGGACCATAGGGAGACAAGCACCCATCCCAAGGACTTCCGCAATCTGTTTTCCAAAGGATCGAGAATACAAACTGTGTTAGCTGTGAAAAGTACCCAAACCATAAACCTAAGTATCAGATGAGTAGGCAGACTGAGCTAATACATTCAGAAACCCGAGGGTTTCACTTCCCTTGAAGAACCTAGAAACCGATTTGATCATTTGCCCCTCTAATTTGCAGTCATACACTTCCCAAGAATCCCTCATCAGAGGGTTTTGATACCCTTGGCACATTGGAAATCATTTTTTACTATGAAATTGTGATTACAGAATCCGAGAAACCCGAAAAACACTGTAAAATCATTACGATCAGAGTCCTACAACTTACAGATTCGAGACCTAACTACTCGCAATCCTTAACCATAAAAGTTGAAAGGGCATATGAAACAAAATGAATGAATTGGTACGTCGGCATCAATGACACAAACGCATCAATAGTGCAATGACATGTCATGAGCCATATAACCCCTTGATGACATTGATGACATGCTTAGTGACGTGCCATTAACCATTAATCGTAAGTGGTACGACGTGTGTCGATGCACTACTTGCTCCCACAACCATGGAAAAGAAAGTCGACATGTGGCACACCACCAATGTGCCACAAGTTGCCATAAAAAGTTAAATGGTACAATGGTTGTTGATTTTCCATTAGCTGCAATTAGTGCCCCTTTGACCAACCCTTTAGAAGTCAACACATGGCATCCCTCTCTAGGGAACTCCCCCTTTAGAAGTAAGCAAATGTCCAAAATATCCCCACCATGTGTCACAAGGGGCCTTATATCCTTGGATCGCAACAAGTGTTGTGCATCCGTCCACTTTATAGTACACCCTACCTGGCCTATAAATAGGCCCCACATCCACATGAAAAGATAGGAGAAAAATTGGCCTACAATCCTTAGTGTGTCCAACAAATTGATCGTTAGTCTTCTCCACGATTATCTATCAAACTCCCTCAACTCCCCTTCACGTCCACTCCACCAACTGAAACTGGTCCCCCTCCCCTTCACCTGTGAATCAATCTTTATCAAAGCACCGATCCCCTCAGTACAGAGACAAACTTGTCTCCACCTTGCTGCTAAGACCAGACAAGTTGTACATGGATGGGCCACATCGTAGAGGTAAGTACCTATGCGCCACCCCCCCCTTCTCCCCTAATCTATTTTTCATCTCATGTTCTGCCATTATATTTTTGTAAGAATAACACAGCGAAAAAATACCTCAAGCTCAACTTCTAAAATTGCTCCACAAGTTTCTCCAGACTGACAAATCCCAAGTGTTTCCTCTTAGTAGCGAAGTGTACTACGTAGTATAAAACTAGAGTAACACTTAACAAATCCACAACCTAAATATTTTATCAATAGAGAATAAAAAGAGAGAGCTTTTGTGTATTCCAGATAGTCACAAAACCAAACTGAGGGTGACTATTTATAGTCCACCTACACACGGCTGGCCTTGAAGGCCAGCCATTACACTACAATCAATTTGCAAACGTTACAAGCTATAATTAAAACATCATTAAGTCATTCGTTACAATCAAGTAACATATGACATTACTTGCCCTCCTGCTAACATCTCCTACTCGCACACAGTGGGCATGACCCCAGGTCTGCATCTCTTCAATGTTCTCAATCTTGTTCATACAAGTAAATAGGCCGTGCGACCACCAAGCACATCTGTAGAAAGGTGGGAGTACATACACCAAATCTCTCACAGAGAAGACCAGCATAGTAACATCCCTAAAGTGTCTGGTCATGTCCTAGACTTATTCGATCGCATCAAGATCAAGCATTTTCGAACCCTCTTGAGTTAAAAAAAAAACTCAGAACAATGCTTGACTACCTCCAAATCATTTCAATGTGTTCACAACCTTAGCTGCTACCAAGATGTAGCATTATAGTTTGATGTCAGAAAACACTATCGAAGATATGATATCGAAGAGTCTTCTCTTTGCACTCATATCACTCAATTTTGGTCAAACCGCTTTCCCAGCAATGTCTCTTTAGACCGTATCAATCATGGCCATAGATAGAATGCCAAAGTAGTAGACATCACAAGCTCCATCTCGTGACATAGTCAAAAGTAAAGGACACTTTAAAAAGAAGACTCACACAGTGAGAAGGAGGGGAACCTTTTACTCACTCATATGGTCGAATAAGTACATGTAGTATGAAACACATGCTATAGTGGATTTCTCTTTCTCAAAGAGCATATGTCTATGTCAACACCATACATATCTTAGTCTAGCCGCTTGTTAACCCGAGTTCCTCTATTTGCACACCTCTAAGGCGTCAAAGAGAACCTCGCATCTGGCTAACCACAGACTACATAGATGGTGGGGTAACCCATGCATAGTATTTTCAATAGACCTCATCTTAGCTCCCACTAAGGCGACATATTTTTGTATCAACCAACTTATCCCTTTGGATAAGTACCTAGGGACACAATGTCTCATCTCTACTAGCTACTCAAGTGCTAGAGGCGATCGCTCGTGTGAGTGAGCCGATCTAAGCCTATTGACATATCTTGTGTGTGTGTATTAGAAAAACAATACAATAATGACAAGAACTGAATCATATTGTATTAATATCCCAAAGGAAATGTTACATCTCAATATCATTTGAAACACAAATTACATTTATAGTCTACGCAGTCCTAGATTCCTAACATGAGCCTCAAAGACATCTCTTGCTATAGGCTTCGTTAAGGGATTAGACTCGTAGAAAGGTGTTTCAGAACCACTTCCTTTTGCGCTACCATGTCTCTGATGTAGTGATATCTGATATCTGTGTTTAATTCTTCCATGATACTTTGAGTCCTTATCATATACGAGAGCTGCCATGCTATTGCAGAATATCGTCACCGAATCTGAAGTATCCGTGCCAATGTCTATATGCTTGAGGAGCCTTCGTAACCAAACAACTTCTTGAACTACTATAAAACAAGCTATGTATTCTGCCTCCATGGTGGATAAAGCTATACAGGGTTGTTTCTTGCTACTCCATGTAATAGCGCCTTTGTTGAGCAGAAAGACATACCTAGTGGTTAATTTGCACTCATCTAGGTCACTGCCCCAATCAACATCACTGTTACCTCTTAGTTACAATCTGAACCCTGATAGCACAACACATAGTTTGCAGTTCCTTTGAGATATCGCATAATCCTTTTGACTGCTTTCTAGTGAGCCAATCCGGGGTTATATTGGAATCTACTCACTAAGCCAACTGCATAGCATATGTCAGGCCGAGTACACATCATTGCGTACATCAGACTACCCACAACATTAACATAAGGGACACGAGCCATCTTTTTCTTTTCTCTTTAAGTCTTAGGACACAACTCTTTGGACAAGTTCTTGCTTCTTGCAACAGGGGTGTCAATGGGTTTACATCCACTCATTAGGAAGCACTCGAAAACTTTCTTTATGTAAGTCTGTTGGGACAAAAAAAGTCTCTTTGAGCAGTCTCTGTAGATCTTAACTCCCAAAATGTATTCTGCCTCACCCATATCCTTCATCTCAAAATTGAAGGATAACCACTCTTTTGTGGAGACTATCAACCCTTTATCATTTCTAGCTAGTAGTATGTCGTTAACATACAATGACAACATAATGAAACTCTTCTTAGACCTTTTGACATAGACACAATGGTCCTCGGTGACCCTCATAAACCCATTCGAGAGAATGACTCGATGGAATCTGAGGTACCATTGTCTAGATGATTCCTTTAGGCCATATATAGATCGTTTGAGCTTGCACACTTTGTGCTCTTGACCTTTGACCACAAAACCTGTTGGTTAATCCATATAGATCTCCTCATCTAGTTTTCCATTGAGAAATGCTGTCTTAACGTCCATATGGTAGAGTTCCAAATCCATGTTTGCTACTATAACTAGAATCAGGCGAATTGAGGCAAACCTCACCACTGGTGAAAACATTTTCTTATAGTCTATACCCTCCTGTTGGGTATATCCTGTTGCCACAAAGCGAGCTTTGTACCTATCTATTGATCCATCCGACTTGCGTTTGACCTTAAGAACCCATTTGTTCCCAATAGCCTT
>JAOXJP010006024.1:3230-18079 GCA_025762735.1 Platanus orientalis | reverse complement strand
TGTGTATAAGAGACAGGAACAATGCTTGTCCAAAGGATGACTTTCCATTACCTATAACCAAACTTTTGGTAAATTCCACTACCGGTTACAAAGCTTTCTCCTTTATGGATGGGTATTTGGGGTATAACCAAATACAAATGGAACTAGAAGATGAGGAAGCCATATCATTTCAAACTATAAAAGGAATATTATGTTATAAAGTCATGCCTTTCGACCTAAAGAACGCCGATGCTACTTACCAATAAACAATGACTTATATATTTGAAGACTTATTACATGATGTAGTTGAATGCTATGTTGACGATCTAGTTATTAAAACTAGGATGCATCAAGATCATCTTGCATCCTCGACAGAGTGTTTAAACAACATCAACAATATAGTTTAAAGATGAATCCACTAAAATGTGCCTTCGGCTTCTCTTATAGAATTTTTTTAGGGTTCGTCATCAGACTTAGAGGGATAGAAATCAACCCTAAAATGATCATTGCCATCCGAGATATGCCAATACCCAAAGATATAAGCGAACTCAAACCTCTACAAGGGCACTGAGCATACATTCGGCGGTTTATATCCAAGCTTTTAAGGCGATGTCAACCTTTTTCCAGACTCATAAAGAAAGAGGTCCCCTTCATCTGGGACTAGGCTTTTCATAATGCCTTTGATAGTATCAAGAAATATCTACTAAACCCGCTAGTACTCATAATTCCGACATCGGGAAAGCCAATGCTATTGTATGTTACTATGTTGGATGCATCTCTAGGTGCCCTCCTTGCCCAGCACCATGACAAAGGGAAAGAGCATGCATTGTATTACCTTAGCTGCACAATGGCTGGGGCCAAATTGAACTACTCTCATATCGAGAAGATCTGTCTGGCCCTAATCTTTGCGCTACAAAAACAACAACACTATTTGCTTACTACAATGGTGCATCTCATCTCTAGAGTGGGCCCATTGAAATATATAATGAGTTGTCCATCCATGCAAGGCCGCCTCTCCAAGTGGACTATCCTAATATTCGAATTTGACATTCATTACATTCCTCAACAGGTAGTCAAGGGGCAAGCACTTACAGATTTTTTGGGAGCTCATCTTGTCCCAAACGACTGCCGTCTCTTATTTGATCTACTAGATGAAGAAGTCATGTAGGTCGCAGTAAAAAAAGGACTAGAAAATGTATTTTGATGGTGCATCAAGAGGACCACCCAACATCCCAGGTGATAATACAAATAAATCTTATGGGATTGGAATCGTCTTTGTTACTCCAGACAATGGGGTCATCATGCACTCACTGACTCTAAGTCAAGGCTATTCAAACAATGAAATTAAATACGAGGCTTTAATAACAAGCTTGAAATTGGCTTTGGAATTCCCAATTGAAGACCTCATCATCTATGGTGACTTTGAGCTTATCATACACCAAATGAATGGCCTTTACCATATTAAAAGACCAAGCCTTCCACCTTATTTCCAACGGGCTAAGGAATTGGAAAATTATTTAGGTACTTTTAGATAAAGCATGTCAGATGGGGTCACAATGGACAAGCAGATGCGCTTGACAACCTAGCCACTTCTCTAACTCATCCAAGATTTGATTATCTCACAATTCACATTGGCGAATGATGTGTCATACCCCCACTGGTTGAAGAAGATGACACTACATTGGTCTGCATTCTAAAACTCCAACAGTCCCTAGAATAGCTCAATGATGAAACCAAGTCAGACATATCTGACACACTACTATCATATCACACTTGTTAGATCGGAGAGAGCTTATCAATCCAATCCAGTGAGCAGAAATGTGGCAACGTGCTCCACAATTCACAATTCAAGGTAACCAGCTTTATAGATGATCCTTGAACAGTCTTCTCTTATGTTGCCTATATATAGAGGAAGTAACTTAGGCCATGACCGAGGTACATGTGGGTGTATGTGATGCACATCAGGGTAGACCTAAGCTACAACATCTATTTAAAAGGCTTGGATATTATTGGGCAACCATGGTCTTGGACTGCATCGAATATGCCAAATAGTGCCTCGTCTATCTACTCCATGGGGATTATAGCCATCTGTCGGCCGAGCCTCTACATACCACATACTGTTCTTGGCCTTTCTCCAAATGGGGCATGGACATTGTTGGCTTGATCAACCCATCTTCTGTTAAGGGGCATGGATACATCCTTATGGCAATAGATTACTTCTCAATATGGGCCGAGACTGTTGCACTATGCAAAATAAAGGCCTTTGACATAATTTGGTTCATACGGGTCACAACATCTATAGATTTGGAATTCCAGATTGGATCATCACTGACAATGGCCAACCTTTTATTAGCTTGCCAATGTCTTGGCTTCTGGGCAAATATAACATCGAGCTGGAACATTCATCTAGATACTATCCTCAGGCTAATGGATTGGTGGAAGCATTCAACAAAACTTTATGCAATATAGTAGAAAAGACAATATTTAAGCACAATTAGGATTGGCATGAACGCCTTCTAGAAGCACTATGGACTTATCGGACCATGTTTTGAACCCCAACACAAGCGACTCCATACTCCCTCGTGTTTGGGGAAGAATCAATCTTACCCATTGAAGTCCAAGTCCCCTCTCTACGGGTCACAATTCAAGAAGGCCTAATGGATGCAGAAGATACCAAGATTCGCCTTGTAGAATTGGAAGCTCTTGATGAACACAGACTCATCACCCAACAAAATATAGAGTTATATCAAGCCCGCATGGCACATACATATAACAAGAGAGTTAAACTTCGGTCATTCACTAAGGGTGAGCTTGTCATCACAGCATGCTCCCCCCTTGACCTAAATAGGAGAAAGGAAGGCAAGTTTGCTGCTAAATGGGATGGCCCATACGCCATTGAAAAAGTCTATCCACATGGCACTTATCTCCTCCAGGACGTCGAAGGCAACCATATCCTCTCAGTTACAAATGCTCGATTCCTAAAGAAATACTATCCTTAAAAATGGTCTTTGCTTTAGGGAACTACGCCAGTTTAATCCTATTAGAAACAAGTATGTAGGCAGTCTAAGCCTAATATCTCAGATGTAACCGCATGCGTGAAAAAAAAAGAGAAAGTAAGAAAAACATCGATCTCATTGAAAACCAACAATGGCAATGTGATGCAACAATAAGGCACTTCATAGTCTTAGGTTCAGGGATCCTAAGGGAAAAAATGGATAAAATAAATAAATATGCATGATGAAAAGGGCGTGATGAAAATCTTAATCGGCATTGCAAGTAAAAGAATCCAATCATGGAAAGATCAAATTATCGCTGATTTCGTTGAATACCAGTAATGACAACGAGATGCAAAAATTAGGCGAACCCGAGACCTAGTGGGATACCACTAGGGGCAAAAAAGGGACATATTTATCCAAAATCTCATAATCAAGCTACGATCTGGCTTGATCTTGTTAAAGGGTATGTAGGCAGCCTATCATTATATGGTAAATTCAGCCCCATCATCACCAAACTCCCAATCTCTTCTTGAGAACTATGCCATTGTGCAACATTGCTCTGTGACATACTTCTTGAGGAAAGTACACAAGCTCATATACTCTCTAATATTCACATTTGAGTGCACATCCCAATGACAAATGAAAGAAAATAAGTTTTAAAATATTCCATGCATCACCCACCAATGCATTATCATGCCATGGTAGGAAAAAGAGAAAGATAATAAGCAAGCAGTTAAAATTATTTCTCAGCCATAACGTTAAGCAAATTAAATTCTTTGCAAGCCATTTACATGGCATCATATGTCAACATAAAAGGGAGAGAACAAAAGAAAGAGAATTTAGAACTGTTTCCCAAACATAAAAGTTAAAACTATTTGTTGCCCATTTATATTGCACCATATGTCAATGAAAAGAAAATTCATAAAATCACAACAACATGCACCCCGTAGCACATCCCAAACCATCTTCCACTTCCTCCTTCACCTTATCCTCTGGCTTAATGAAATTGTAGAGTTTCTTACAAACATCCGACATTATCTTTGCATGCCTCTCTAAGATGTCGTGAGCCACATCAGCTTCCGCCTTAGCCAAACTACTCCGGTACACAGCCTTTGTAGAAAGATCATTGTTTAGGTCATACGACCTGTCCCTGAGATCAACCTTAAATAGTTCCACCATGGAAATGGCACGGCAAAGTGACCTATCCACTTAATCCATGAAGTTCTTATGGGCCTCCATGCAATTCATCACCTTGTTGAAGTGATCCTTGAGTGCTTCCATTTGAGCCATAAGAGCATCAACCTCGCTCAACAATTTGACAAGTTCTTCGAACACTCGGTTTCACTAAAAACTCAGATCAACTATCTTTATTTCCTCTTCTTGTATATGCAGGAGGACATCGTCCACTGGCCCTTCAGCACCGGTTTATGCTTCACCTCACCCATCTTAGAAAGGATGTTGAGAAGATACTCCACGGTGCCCTTAAACTCTCTGTTTTGTATATGGGTCTCGATGCGATCTATGATGCCCATTATTTCCTCCTGGACAAAAAAAATGTCAGTGTCCCTAATAGGAAGGGCAATGAGTCGACGAATAAGGGTGTCCCATACTTTACTAGTTTGACTTGCTCACTTTTTCAACTCAGCAGGAGTAGGATACACTATCACATCTACAAAACAAAACCACATATGAGACACTACGACTAAGGGAAGCTTGCGAGAATGGACAAGAAGAGAAATCTCCACCTTGGTCGAATAAAGGAGTTAGGCCCTCAATAGATTGATAAGAGTCAGATAAAACTATGACTGAGGCACCCCTTGGTGCTGCAACAAGAACAGGGACTTGTTGTCTCACCTGAGACCTCATGAACATCCTTCGCATTTGTGATACAGACGATTCACCAACCTTTGTCACATTGGATGACCTTTACTTGGGAGTTATAGTCTGCATGGAATGAGGAGACCATGAGTACAACTACAAGTAACACTTGAATAAAATTTTTAGACATAAATTTGGCCGAGATACCTTACAAAAAATAAGCCGTTATGAAGAAGAAAATCCCTGCGAAGAGAAAGTCCTTGCAAAGGGTAAACCCTCACATTGAGAAAGTCCTCACAAGGAGCAATCCCTCGCGAGGAGCAAACTCTTACAAGACACAACTACTCGTGAGTCTTTTTGTGTCCCCATGGCTCAATCAACTTGCAAAGAGGGAGAGCCACGAGGTTATACCTCGTAGTTCAATCAACCTCAAAGAGGAAGAACCACGGAGTACCCTATAGGGAGAATTGATTATGACCTTATGAGTCTTCCCTACTGACCAAACCAGTTCACCAAAATGAAAGT
Organism: Platanus orientalis; assembly: GCA_025762735.1. NCBI lineage: Eukaryota > Viridiplantae > Streptophyta > Magnoliopsida > Proteales > Platanaceae > Platanus > Platanus orientalis. The sequence goes on along the minus strand of JAOXJP010006024.1, from coordinate 12,761 downwards.
CGTCCTTAGAGAAGATGATAGAATAATTGAGCAATTTTATGAACTGATCAAAACTCATTCTAAGTCTCTTAAAATCAGGACTAAAATAGTTACCAACCCAAGATGATCCCTTCATTCATATCGGAGGGACTCTAAAGATCAAAAGATTTTGATAAAATCCAAAATTTTCAAGAATCTAAAAGCCGAGCAAGAATAGTAAACTAGCGGACAATCCTTCATGGCATGCATATCAAAACAAATGAAAAGTATAGATGAAGATTCTTACATAGAAATATTTGAAAGTTAGTTGCCTGAAATAGAAGGGAAACACGGGCACAATGAAAGTCCAAAAAGAAAATGCTCTAAGAAGGCAACCTGTTGCAGAGCGAAAGAAAGAAGATGAGTTCTAGAAACATTTATAAAGAAAGGGGCATATGCATATTTTCACGGCCGTATGGGAAATGAACATGTCATAAAAGGCTAGAAATATGAAGCGGCACATGTCTTCCCTATAACAACTACAAATGTCCCTTCATGAAGGTGACCATTTTGCGAAGAGAGGCCCCTCACGAAGAGAAGTCAATGTTCGCAAAGGAAAACCTTGCCTCACGAAGAAAAAAAAGGGGCCCTTGCGAATGTAAAAGAAATGACAACATACATTCATATGGTGTTGATAATGCCAAAATCATTTGACCTTAAAAGTAAACCTCATATGGCTCTCACAATGTCGAAATCATCTAACTCTAATAAAGTCAGTCTCATATGACTCTCATAATGTCAAAACTCATCCGACCCTGATAAGGTCAATTTTGCATGACTTTTATGATGTTAAAAGAAATTGACCCTGATAAAGTCAGTCCTATATAACTTTCATAAAGTCAAAAACCACTTGGTCCTAATAAAACCAGTTCCATATGACTCTTATGATGTTAAAATCATTTGGCCTGGATGAAGTTAATTTCATCTGACTCTGATAATGTCAGTATTGTTTGACCTCCGTTTGGTCATCACCACGTCAAAACCATTATGACTCCTATAATATCAGTATTATCGGATTTTGATGATATCACCAATGATGTGATCCTGAAAGTGCCAGTCTTGTATAACTCTCATAATGTTAGTAGCAGATGGCTCTTATAATGCTAGCACTAGGACTCACACTCGATAAACAACCTGGGATAATATATCATGTCTGAACATGACTCCCACATAGCCAGCCATACTTTGGTTAATTGACAGGTGATCTCTAAAACCTCTCAAAGACTAACATGAAAAGGATTTTTCAAGAAACCCAAACAAATCCCAAGTTAGTGAGGACTACAAATTTAATAACGGCAAAATAAAAGGAGAAAAGGAGATGAACACAGAAGCTTTATTGATATCCCAAAAGTATATATGCTATCTGAGATTACAAGAGGAAGGCGAAGAAATTAGGATAAATGCCTCATTGTCATTGAGAGGGAAGCCTAAAAGAGGTGTGAAGGCTCTTGAACACCATTTGATAGTGGTGTAAAAGGTCTTGCCTCCACCTTTTGACTCCAACAGCCTTGGCTCAAGAGTGTATTGCATCCGTCTTTACGATGGCTAGATTCTGCCTCAACTCCTCACACTCAAGGACTAAGGCCACACGTTCTCCATCTACTTCAATAATTCTATGCACATATTTCTTGATGATTTTGATATGCACCTTGATGTAATTAACCTTCTCATAAATCTGTGCATGCAAAGCCTTTTTCTCCTCAAGGAAAGCTTTAGCCAGTTCTTCCTTCTCACAAGCCTTAACAATAAGGGGCGAATCCAAGTTAGGCTTCTCAAGTGCCCCATCTAATGAAATGCCTTCCGTGAGAACATCAAAATATACTTCCATGGCACAACGTACTCCCTCATTGTGAATGTCGCTCTATGAGTGACAAGGCCGTAAGGGCATCAACACAAGCATTGAGAAGATCCAATGTCTCTGGTTCAATCGAGGCCACATTATTCAAAAGCCTGTAATGTGTTGCACATGCTTGTTCAATCTTATAGGCCACTACTCTCCTAGCCAAGGTGGAAGGATTAGCAGGGATAACAGGAACGTTTGTGAGAATAGATCATGAGCATCAATAACATATGATAGATTATAAAGCACAAGAGATAAGGGAAGGTACTCACAGCTCCAAATATCGGGTACATTAGTGTTAATTGTAGATACCATTGCCTCAGTATCTGATGAGAAATAAAATAATAAAATATCCAGAAGTTGTGATAAAGAAGTCAAGTATGATAGAAGGAGAAAATGGAAGTATATTGCATCTACCTGCGGTAACATCACTTGCAAGGCCCTCTACAATATTACTCAATTCTAGTGGCAATGACTCATCAATGTCCCCCTCAGCCATGAGAGCATCAATCTTAATGTCATGAAATTCATCTAAGACTTGATCAACGGTGTGTAAAAACCCCATTTTCCCCAATACGCCATCAACAATAAGTCTAGGACTATCATCAGTCATCTCTACATCAACCCCCCCTCGTTCAGGCATGTCTACGTTCATATGCTAATCGTCAACCTATTTCAAAGAAGTCCTAACTTCAACTTGATGCTCGGCTATATTTTCACAATCCATTAGAGTTACCATTTGAATATTACCACAAAGAATATCGATCATATGTGCTAGAATAGTTTCTGACATGGGAGGCTCAACACTTGGTTATTTAATTGATGGCTCCTCAATATTTGTGATGGGTGTAAGCATGGCATCTCCTGTTGTAATCATAGCATGGTCAATAAATTGGTTTGAGGATGAAGGAGTTTGGGACTTAAGCCAGACCTTAGTAGATGTGCTTTCAAGAAGAGAATCGGTAAAATTACCCTCGTTCAAAACTTTCTCTACTTCAGTAACTCTTGCCTGCATCATGAAGACTTGGACAACCAAGCTTGAGCCAACTTGGCTATCTATAATAACACCCAAGCTTACATCCTCCACAGTCTTTTCACCCGCCAAAAGGCTTCGAGCATCACTTCTTGCCTAATGAGTAAGACAATTGACTGTCTTTTCTACTAGAATTGACTAAAAAATCATGGCCTTGACATTTCTCTCTTCTGAAGGGATAATAGAATCCCAAAAACCCGGTTCAAGGGTTGACCCGATATGTCGAGTTTCGGTTTCAGCAAGACCACTAACAAGAGATACTACCACATTATCAGCCTCCTGAACTTTATTTGACTTAACATTGGAAGGGGGATTGATTACATCCTCGACTGGAATGCCTATTCTTTCCCCAGAAATTCTTTCTTTTTCTTCAAAAGTTTTTAGCTGGGGAGGAGTCTTAACAACGTCCTCAATTGTGCCAAATTCCAATAGGTTGATAGGCTCAACATTAATAGCCGCATTCTCTTTGGTACTTACCACTGGTGTTTTAGAAGACAGAGGCCCAATTATTGATGTGTTTGCAAATAAAAAAAGTAAGATAATTTTGAAATAAAAAATGTACACAAAGAAAGATGAGATTCGAAACCTTTCAGTTATGATGGTAATTGGAGTTTCATTTATGCGTCCTAACATTGGAATTTCTTTAGTGTCTACCTATATGTCGGTGGCTCTAGACGAGCTTCCCACCTTATATGCATTCCCCATGGGACCATTGGAAATAACCGCTTAGCTTCTACAGTCTTTTTCAACAACTCAAGAGCTTTTTGTACCTAGTCATCTTGGTCTTTTGTTAATGCGGTTGAATCAGCACCGCCTTGATCCCTCAAAGATAATGCTATGGCTTTTGTAGTATCAAGAAATTCATCAATATCTCCTTCTACATGCTGTTCTCTTGGATGCTTTCATCCCGAAATCTCCTAAGGAATAAGGGAACAATATCGACAATCAATGAGCCCATTTCTAATTGATTTGGAAGATGTTAACTTTCTTCATGAGATATCCTAAGCACTTCTCGGATGATAGCCGCTCTTGTCCTAAAAGGAAAATGGGTATATGCTTCCCTAACCTTCCTTATAGCCAAAATCGGTTGCCCAGTGTGCCACAACTATCTAAGCTATCGAGTAGCCACAATTTTAGCAGAATCCTCTATAGTTTCAGAAACATTGCGAGGTCTAGGAGGCCTTCTTCTCTCCATGGTAGACATTAAGGAGGTTTGCCTCTCTAGAAAATTTGGTGACTAAGGCTAAGGAGATCTTAAGGGCTTGCTGAAAGGTCGAGATGTGATAGGATGTGCAATACCAATTTCTTTCAGCAGAGAAGACATCTTTCCTAGTGTCTATCGATTTGTATGATTGTCGACTTCACTGAGGTAATTTGTTGTGTCTGGAGGTGCTTCAGGAGTATGTGATTCCATTCTCTCTACAGAGTTGGCATCATGCACATAAGGGATCACAACACCCAAATGACTCATCAACAAAGTCATCACCATAAACATTGTCAATTTCATGGTACAGAGCATCTAATTCAGGGTCTTCTTTGTTACCAGAAGATTCGGTGATAGACTAATTCTTCTTAGATTTTCCGTGGACCCTTTTTTTGACTTCTTTTTCTTCTTTTCAGGATATTCGTCAGAGGAATCCTTGTCATGGAGGGATTTCCTCTTCTTCTTTGTGGCAACCTTCACCACAATGAGGTTCGAAGAATATTGAGACAATCTCTTATTCAGGGTCCTACCAACATGGACCTCACCTATTTCGTCATCAAAAGTTATGTTGGTGTTCACAAACTCTTTGATTCTCTCATTAACTAAGAAGTGCTGACAAGAATTATACCACCAACAAGTTAAAGCACCATCAAAAGATGTGGGCCTTTCTGACTTAGGTGTAGTTTAGGCAGTGTTACCAGTTCTTGACCTCACAAAATACAAATAGGCTTGTTTCGATACCCTTTAATCTTCGGTGATGCCTTGAACTTGCAAATCGGTAAGAAGATTTTGAAGCACTTGATGGCACGTAAACTGATGGGCCATTCGATGCGGGTTGTATGGCTCTACATAGAAATAATTCTCCTGACGCCATGCTAAGCTCCCACTTCTGATATAAAGGAAATAGAGTCATTCTAAATCTTCCAATGACCCATTTTCAATCAAAGTCTTCTCTTTAATGAAATCATACACAAGAAGGAAATTAAAGTTATCTTCAAGCCAGAACTTTGCATTAGCATGATAGACAACAATATGGTCTAAGTCCTTAATATTATTCAAGATAACCTCTTAGTGAATGCACAACTCCCGCCTATGGTACTTATCAACAAAATGAAGGGATATCCATCCCAACAGATATTATATGGGGAAGCAGGTATTTTTTCTTCCAGGTTGATGACTCTTTAAACCATGAGTCACAATTTTCCTCATGCTGTTGTATAGACAACACAAAGTAGCAAGCGTTGTACAGAGTCGTTGCCCCATGGCTAGCTTCCTGGCGGCAACAAAGGTGCCGGTTCTTACTTGCTTGCCCCTACAGCGTGCGAAGGGGAAGCCACTTAGGAAACATGCATACATGCCAGCCAGAAACACTTCTTTATCCAATCCTGCCTTCCTTCTCTAATTTTCTATGTAAGAAGAAGCCCGTTTGGGTTTCTTGCCATCTGACTTTTTTTTTTTTATCGCTTCAACGAAATGGTTGATCTAAAAGCCATAATAAACTTTGCCCACATTCAGACGAGCATAAATCTTAAAGAGATATTGAGTAAGTTGTATCAATTGTTCAATCTCTCTATTTGAAGGAATATCTCCTCAAACAATTCTCTCATGAAGGGTAGTCCCGAAATAATGACAAATTCCCATAAAGTGATGCCGACTTCCCCGTAACTAGTAAAGAAAGTATTGGTTATCGAACACTAGCGAGACATGGCTTTGATCATCATATCTTTATGTTTGTCAATGTCACCCACTAACGCTCTAACTGGTTCATCAACACACTTTCAATCTCCCCATGATAGGTGGTAAGGCATATCTCTACAAAGGCCTCCCATCTACCATCATTGGTGAAGTTGGAAGAACCCCTCAGGCTTAGATTTGTCCAAGCTGCCCTCTTCTCAAGAATTTGACAAAGCAGCAGAGAAAATTCAGTTTCTACCTCGATATTTGGTCTATGACCATCCAGGATTGAGAGTTGAAGGGAAACTTTATGCTCGAACATAGATTCCCCATGGCAGATGTCTGAAAGTGGCACCTATCTCTTAGACTCCTTAATTTACATTTTGGGATTGGGAGGATGAGCTTCTATAGGGCCTACAAAGTCCTCATCAAAGATGGACCAACGATGAAAAAACATATGTTTGGGATTTGGGATCTTGGTAAAAGTGAATTCTTCTCTCCCTTCCATGGCAATCAAATCTTTCTTGGGAGACATGCTTGCACAAGATAGAGAAACAATGAGCATACTCAGTTCATAAACACTTAACAAAATTCAGAAAAGAAAGAAAAAATTCAAATACAAACTCCTTCACGAGACAACACCCTTCGCAAGCCTAAGACCTTCATAGAGTATAACTCCTAGTGAAGTGCTTTTCTTCACGAAACATGACCCTGCGAAGGAGACATCTGCAAAGAAACATGACTCATGGTTCAATCAACCCGTAAAGGGGAGAACTGCAAAGAGATATGCCTAGCAGCTCAATCAATCCGTGATGGAGAGAGCTGCAAAGGAGACATCACTACGCGATCCAACATCACAAGCAGTCTGTCGCGAAGCCAATTGACAACCATCATGAGTCTAGCTCACTGGTTAGATAGGTCCACCGGAGTAGTTATCATCTTCAGAGAAGGTGGCTGAAAACTCTGAAAATAATTTTTATCTCAAAATGTTCAAATCCTCACAAAAAGAATGCGAAGGGTTTCAAAATGATTGTGGAAACAAGATGAACATTTCTATCCAAATCAATTTTGCATTCAAAGCCTGCACTCACCAGAAGTTGAAGAAAACAAAAGAAGAGGATTTTAGGGTTCAAGAACTTAGAAGTTCTAGAGAATCATCCACTCTACCGGTGTAAAATTCTTAAAGGTGATACTAAAAGGATCATGAGATTAAAACAAAAACAATGATTGGTTTAGATTTTGGATTTGAAGGTAGGAACGAAAACTAGTAAGGTTCAGGGTCTCATCAATGGAGGTCTCTCACGGACTTCAACTTGTCTTAGAAATGAGTGAAGAAGGTGAAATGATGACTTTTATACCGCGAAGGGAATTTTTGTCATTCCACTCCACCATTTGAAAAACACGCACTGAAAAAGTAAGGGAAAAGTGGTTTTTTCATGAGGAGCATTAAATGACCATCATTTTACAATGACAGTTCGGAAACCCCACCCCTCACAAGTGCCACGTGGCAAGGTTTCTGACGTGGTGGCTATTGACAAGTGAATTTCTAGAAAATTACTAAAACACCCCTCTTGTGAAGGATGAACAGTGCTTCACGAAGAGATACAAAATTGACTTTTCATAGCACAGATCCCAAGGGAATAGTTCTTTCGAATCCCAAAGGGTTTAGAAATAGTTATATTCATGGGGATTTTGTCAAATCTATAAAATCTCGAAAATATGCAAGAATCAGTTGAATGAGAATTTCACTCTTATTGGATTCTACTGTACCTATAAAATCCCTCATATCAAGGGATTTGATAGAGTTCAACTTAGAGCCCTACTGAGAAAAGAGTTTGACCAATAAGGAAATATCTTTGGAGTCAACCAATAACAACGACATTAGCATTTTCCCATGTAAAGTTAGAGACTTAGCTAAAAATAGGGCAAGAAACGTGCATGAATGAAACCAACTTGAACAACTATATAAGCAAGGAGACTCATTCATTCAAGATGGTCCTTTAGAACTCAGGAGCTCTTTAGAATTTAAGAGCCTTCATCATCCATAGATATCTATCCTTCACCACTCTCGTCAATCTGTGATATCTTCCTCTCCAGGCAAGCCCTTTAAGTTCAATGCCAATCCTCTTTTGGCTAGCATGTCCATTACACCTCTGCGATGCACAATGAAGAAGACACAAGCCAATGAATTTGAAGTCAATACCTAGGCTAGGTAAGGATCAAAGACTATAAAGAGAAGAAAGGAGAAACTCTTGTATTCATACGTTATCATATCATCAATACAGTTCCACATTTACACTTTATGCAATCTTGTTTTACGAGTTGTATAAGAATTAGGAAATCAAAGGTTTGCCACTAACGACTGTAATTAACAAGTCTCTTTCGAGTGATTTGGAGTGAAAGTCCCCACACATAAAATTATAAACCAACCCTTGAAAGGTTGGGAATTTGAACACTTCGAGTTTTAGACATTCTATAGAGAAATACATGAAATTTGGTGTTACACTGTCTAATATTGTCTTGTTGGATGCCTCTACCTATCCATTAGCATAAGGGTACCTTAGTGTGAAATAATGGTTGGCAATGTTGCATTCTTTATATAAGCTTCTGAATTTCTTACCATCAAATGTTGGCCATTGTTGGTGATTAGTGCCTTAGGAATATCAAATCTGTATATGATGTTTTTCCAAACAAAACTGTTGAATTGTGCTTCTCTTATCCTTGGATAAGCTTCTTCTTCTATCCACTTGGTGAAATAGTCAGGAACCATTAAAATGTACTACCTTTGACCATGGCTCTTAGGTAATGGCCCGACTATGTCAAGTCCCCACTGCATGAATGGCCATGGACTGATGAAGGACCTGAGTTCTAACTGATGAGTCATTGGTGTGAACCTTTGACACTTATCGCACTTCTAATGAATTTTTGTACATCCTTTTGCATGTAGGACCAATAATAGCCTTGTGTTATTGCTTTGTGGGACAGGGACCTTCCTCTAACATGGTTGTTGCATGCTCCCTCGTGGATTCTTTAAGGACATATTAGGCTTGGTTGGGACCTAAGCATTTCATGTAAGGTCTAGTGTAGGACCTTCTATATAATTGATTGTCAACAAGGATATACTTGGCTACCCTTTGTTATAGCTTCCTTGATTCTTTTTCTCCACTGGGGAGGATCCCGTTTCACAAATATTGGACGATGGGGTCCATCCAAGTAGGCTCTAATCCCACTTGTTATACATGGTTTTGTTTCTTGCTTTATGAGATACTTACCTTTAGTAGATGCAAGATTGGTATGTCTCATTTCTTTTTTGTTTCTAGAACCAAAGCCAGGCTAGCTAGAATGTTTGCATGGAAATATTGCTCTCATGGGAGTTGTTGTAACTCTACATAATGAAACTTCTTGAGTTCAAATCACATCATCTCAAGATAGGATGCCTTCCTCAATTCTCTAGCTTCATATTCTCCTTCAACTTGTTTGACTACAAGTTGTGAGTCACTGTGGATGATTAAATGTTTGGCTCCAAAATGTTGGGCGAGTTGTAACCTTACAAGGAGAGCTTCATACTCCACCTCATTGTTGGAGGCTAGAAATCCCAATGATATGGCCTATTCCAAGATGTCTTCTTCCAGGGTGATAAGTATGAACCCTATTCTTGCTCTTTTTGTGTTGGAGGCTTCATCTATGAATAATTTCAAGATTAGAAGTGATTTCTCTTCTCGAGAGTAATCAACTATCTCTGGTGAAAACTCAATTGGAAAA
>JAOXJP010006014.1:0-18080 GCA_025762735.1 Platanus orientalis | reverse complement strand
CCTGTTGTTCCTTTGCTTCCCTTTTTTGATGTAGAAGATCCGATAATGCGGCAACTACAGAGCATACTTCAGGTTGCCGTCACGTTTTCTGATGCAGAAGATCCGTCAAAGCGGCAACTGCAGAGCATAATGGTCATGACAGGAACAGAGCATATTGGTCTAAGGTGATCAGAAATAGTACTCTGTAAGGCAATGATATCTAGTAACAATACTAAGAGATTGGATTATAAAGCAAGACGAAGTAGTTTAGCTATGCATGGAGGGTATGGCTCTGATACCAAATAATGAGAAGAGAACTGGAGAAGAGAACTGGGCAAAACCAGACGGTATTGGTAAAGACTTTATTTAAGAAAATATAGAACACTCAAAAGAACAAGAGACTCGAAAGCATAAGAGAAGAGAAGAGAGGACTCTTAGGCGATCAGGACACACTCGTCTTAGTCCATGTTCAATCAATCTCTCCCATAATTTCATTGTATGACTCATAAGCTTGATCCCATGATAATTGGTGCGATTTAAAACATGCTATCATTCCTAAGTGGAAATATAGATGTCTCTGATTTGAATTCGCTTCCAAGATACAATCCAACACAATATACTAAATAGTAATCTACAAGTTAAAAGAACAAATAAAACTTATCGGTTGGTGTATGGGCATGTGTAGCATGTTGGCCTTGAAGTGATATTCACCAGCCTCTCACAGGTATGGTAGGCTTGCTTGATGATAACCTCCAAGAAACACCAACTCCTCTAACAAAACCCTATATAGGCAAGTAGAGACTCATTTGAACAGCTTAGTCTAATCTTTGGTGTTAATAGTATAAAATATATGAAATGCAATACAAAATTACCAAAAAAATGATGATAATTATTGAGAAGAGAATCACTGGTTCGTTCAGAACTTTTCTGTGTTCTAGCTTATCTTCGTCTTCTATTATAAAAGATGGCGAATCTTTTACACTAATACTTTACAACACGAGCCATGCTCTTTAGGAAAGTGCTACATACACAATTAAGAGCAACTAATCCTAAGCTCTTATGGAAAAACTTACACGTGCCAATAAATTTTATCTTATATTATAAAATGCAAATAAGGAATTGATGTATTATGTAATTAATAATTTAAAATAAAATTAAGTAATTTGTGGTTCACCCGCACCCACACCCACACCCACACCCATACCCACGCTTTGGTTCAGCTTGGCTCGGTTCGGTTTAGCACACGCGCATGATGCAAACAAATAACTTCTAATCTCCCCTCTTCTCTTGAACCCAATACCCCTTAAGGTCTTCCCTTTACTTATAAAGTGGAGTTGAAGGTCTTCCATTTACTAAACTTTTCTAGTAAAAAATTCTTTGGTTTAGGAAGGAACCACCAAAATTCTATTGAAAGTTTCTTTTATTTCAAACTTCTATATCATCTCTTAAAACATATGGGCTTAAGTAAACTAAGTGGGCTTATTCAGCCTACATAGTTAATTAACCCATTCGAAGATTCTATTTTGAATCTTCTATATTCATAAATACAATAATACCCCACAAGATTCAAAATTGAATAAATAAATAAATTAATTTCAAGATATAATAAATAAGAGGCACCAAAGATCAGGAGTAAGAGATGTAGGGCAATCGGTGTCTAAAGACCATGAACCGACCCTAGTTATAACAATTCACGATCCATTGAGATCTAGTGGACCATAGTCCTATGAACTAAACACCTCCAAATATGAACTAATTGAAGTTGTCAACCACATCTCACACTTCATATATCATCGTTGTTCTATCGGGTGGGCTCAATTTCAGTACCATACCTGGATGCTCATGAGCGTTTAAGAGAACCAATGAAAGTTCTCATAGGAGGTGGCCCCCACCCCACACTCAAGTAGTTGAATCCTTTAAGTGTGTAATACAATTAAACACACCACCCATAATGGCTATAGATCGATTAAGAGTTGTGAGACTCATCCTTATTACATTCTGGTATGCACTGTCTGCATTATAGGGATGGACACAAATGACAGTGTCACTTGAGTTGCCCAATGATTTGTTTTTACCCATATGAACTTACTTCATTTGATTGCCAATCACATAGGTTAGGTTGCCATCACTATACCCATGATTTAAGCTTAAGCCTCATCCCCCTTGATGTTTCTTCCACTAACCCTCTAGTTAATGGTTTACTCGAAGGATCTATCAAATTCTTCTTTAACCCTACATCATCTAGGGATATAACCCAATCACAAACCAAATGCTTCACCATATTATTTTTTAAGCGTATATACCTGTTCTTGGAGGGTGGGCCTTGGCGCATCGGTAAGGTTGTTCCATTTTGACTTGGGTGTCATGGGTTTGAGTCACGGAAATAGCCTCTCTGCTTGCAGGAGCAAGGTTGCGTACATCTGACCCTCCCTAGACCCCACAGTGGTGGGAGCCTCGTGCGCTGGGACTGGTATATACCTGTTCTTCCCATTATAGCTTTTGCTATTTGCTCGAGCAAGTGCTTGGTTGTCATAGTGTAAAGACACAGACAATACCGGTTTAGTCCATAGAGAAATATCTACTAGTAGGTTTCTAAGCCATTTGGCTTCACTACCTGCCTTCTCTAAAGAAATAAATTCGGCTTCCATGGTTGACATTGCTTTGCATATTTCTTTAGTTGGTTTCCAAAAAATCGCTCAACTTCCTAATGTAAAGACATAACTACTAGTGGATTTCATATCCTCAAAATCTGAAATCCAATTAGCATCATAGTACTCTTCATGTACCAGTATAACTCCATTATTTGATAATGCTAAATCAATAGTATCTTTCAAGTATTTTAGGATTCGCTTTATAGCAGTCCAATGTTTTTAATTAGGGTTAGAGATGTAGCTACTTAGTTTCCCTACTACATGTGCTATGTCTAGTCTAGTGCTATTAGTTAAGTAGGTTAGACATCCAATTATTTGGGCATATTCTTTCTATGCAAATGGTTTCTTCTATTTTTTTTAATATACACAACTATCATAAGATGTTCTACTTCTCGTCATAATTATCAATTCTTTTTAACATGTTTTCTATATAATGTGATTAATTCAACATCAATCCTTCGCGTGTTCTACAGGGTGTAGATCTTAATTCCTAGAATTACATTTACCTCTCTTAGGTCCTTCATATCAAATTTAAATCCTAGGAATTTCTTTGTATTTTTAACCACTTCTAAACTAGTTCCCATAAACAGCATGTCATCTACATACAAATAAATTATTATGCCAGTTTTTTCTAGAAAACTTATTATACACACATTTGTTTGAATCATTAATGGTATACCCATTTTCTATAATTGTTTTATCAAAATTTTCATGCCATTGTTTTGGCGCTTGTTTTAATCCGTAGATTGATTTAACAAGTCTAGACATTTTATGCTCTTGCCCTTGGACCACAAATCCTTCAGCTTGTGTCATTTATAGATTTTTTCGCTAAATCACCATTCAGGAATGCAGTTTTTATATCCATTTGATGCACAACCAATTTGTAGATTGAAGTTATAGCTATCAAAGCTCTAATGGTTGTTATCCTAGTAACATGAGCATATGTATCAAAATAGTCTATGCCCTTATTTTGTTAGTTATCAAAAACCACTAATCTTGCCTTCAATTTATCTATAGTCCTACTAGGTTTTAATTTCGTCTTGAAAACCCATTTGTTCCCTATCACCTTTGTGGATAGAGGAAGGTCTCCTAGTTCCCAAGTATGGTTTTCTATTATGGACTTTAATTTACTGTTTATAGCTTCTCTCCGGAAGGCTGGTGAGGTTACTATTTGTTTATAGGTTATTAGGTCTCCATCAACTAGATGATAGATGAACTCGTAAGGTATTACTTTATATTCCAACAGATAGGTGATGAAGTCATCTCCCAAATTTGTTGTTTTTCTTATTCTTTTGCTTCTTCTAGGTTTTATTTCACTTTCTTCCTATATTGTTTTACCAACTTTTATAATTTCTTTAATTAGATTATTAGAGGCTCTATTTTTCATTGGGAATATGTTTTCAAAGAATTTTGCGTCATTTGATTCTATTATTGTGTTTGGTTTTAAGATATTGTTTTTTGTTATAAGTACCATAAACTTATAGGCTACACTGTGGCCATAATTTCATTTTCTTATGATCTGGCAATCCTACTTTGGCCAGACGTCTCCACACTTTTAAGTATTTAAGATTAGGCTTATAACTTTCCCATAATTTGTAAGGTGTCTTGCTAGTTTTCTTGTAGGGTATCCTATTCTAAATATGACAGGTAATTGCTTCTCCTATGTTCAGTGGTAATCTTGAACTAATAAACATGTTATTCATAATTTCTTTTTGGGTTTTATTCTTACGTTATGCTACCCCATTTGATTATGGTGTATAGGGTGCAATTGTTTGTCGTGCGACTCACAATAACCTTTGAATAGGTTAGAGTCATTCTCCACCTCTATCAGTTCTAAGGCTTTTAATTCTTTTGCCTAATTGATTTTTTTACTTATGTTTTATACTTAATAAACATTTCCTCAGCTTCATCTTTATTTCTTGACAAAAAGAGTAGTGAAGCTTGAGTAGTCGTCTATAAAGGTTATGTATACTTTTTTCCTCATGCTTCGTGATTTTTTTAGTCTCTTAAATCACTATGTATAAGTTCAAGTAACCCAGTTTCTCTTTCTACTGATTTAGGGTTTTTTTAATGTGTTTTGATTCTACACAGATTTCACATGTATATGTTTTGTCATCAACTAGGTTTGAGATTAAACCTAATTGTTTAATCTTCTTCATGTATGACATTCCTACATATCCTAGTCTACCATGCCACACATTTATATTCAGTAAAATAAACAGAAGATGTTATTTTTTTTATTAATTCACTAATGTTCAGTACAAAGTGCCCTGCATTACAATAAACGCTTTTTGACAATGACCGTATTATTTGTCATTATAAAATTATCTGACTCGAATATGAGCTTTAAGCCTACCTTATTCAGTAGTGCTCTAGAAACCAAGATGCACTCTACATCAGGTACGTAGACGTCTTCAATTCCAGAATCTTTTCAGAACTGAGCTTTAGTTCGACCATCCATTTCGCTACAATAGAAGAAGTGTCTGAGTTTCCCATATAGACATTTTCACCATCTCATACAACCTTACAGGAGGTAAAAAAATTTCTATTGCAATAAATATGCCTGATGGCCCTAGTGTTCATCACCCAATCTCTAGTGTTTGTGATGTGGTTTACCTTAATAACCACTCAGTGATCTTTTCTTCTATTTTTACCATGTTCATCGTGGCGCCCTTTTTTTCTTCTTCCTATGATGGCGCACAAATGCATGATGTCCATATTTCCTACACACAAAGCACTCACCCATCTAATTTGTTGAAGGTTGTCTTACACTTTCTGTTATAGTTCTTCTTGAAGAATTTTTCTTTTTAAAATTCTTTTATTTCTTAACCTGGTCAATTCCTTCTTTTACTATCAGATTAGTGTGCATCATTAGATCTTTAGATTTCTACGCATTTTCTTTCAGGAGATTGTTCTCTTTAGAACAAATATGGATGATCAGCTCTTGCAGCGGCACACTTTTCCTCTTCCTTCTCATGTTGTTCTGATAGTCTTTTCAAGGAGGTTGTTTCTCAGTGATAACTCCTGTTGCAAATCTTTTTGCCTGAGGCATTCCATCAACAAACAGTTAAGATACCAAATTTTGGTACTCATGAATTTGATTTGACATCGGTTTGTCTTCTGTTATTTTAAAGTATGAGCCGATGAAGGGCTCAACCTTGACATGTCAGATATGGTATAGTTCATATCATTAATGTTCAAATCAGAGTAATTGTTTATACAATTAGTTTATATCACCAAAATCTGAACCAGATTTGTCACTTTCAGTTCAACAATTCCAAAAAAATTTACTTCAAGATTATTAGAAATTTATGTTTCCAATGGTACTTTTATCACAAAATATATTACAAATTGTCAAGCATATGTATAATCCAAAGTAAGGATATAGATGTCTTTGATTTGAATCCGGTTCCAAGATGTAATCCAACACAATATACTGAATAGTAATTTGCAGGTTAAAAGTGCAAAGAAAACTTATTGGTAGGTGTAGAAACCCAAAAGTGTGTGCGAATGGAAAAATATTATGACATTTGCTACACTTGGGTTCGGTGAATGATTAGTCGTAACCTCATTTGCCCAAAATCAAAGGATTTCAGATACTCACTTTCGCCACCAAAAGTGTGTACGAATGCACTGTTCATATTCGCACACTGCAGAAACCAGAAGCTGAAATTCGACTCTATCTTCTCCTGAGGTGGTTATAACTCTTATGAGTTCTTTAACTACCTAGGAGATGGAAGATGGTGGATTTTCGCATAGAAGAATCACCAATATCTTTGGGGTGAAGATTTGAAGAATCCCACTCCAACAAAGACGCCATAAAAGAAATAGAGTTCTTCCTCAACAAGGACTCTTCTCTAACTCATCTTGGCACCTATAAATACTTTAAAGATTGGCACGGGAAGGCAGATCTTCGAACTCTTAGAAGGTGGAGAGGTTTTGAAAGTTTTGAAGATCCATCGTAAGTACAAGTTCTCAAAATCCAAGCAAGTTGCACCCATCCCTTGAAGGTTCGTAAGTTGCCTCTCTTCTAAAAGAAGAAGAAACAAGTTCATTATACCTCTGCGATTTCTCCAAGGAAGATATCATAGAGAACTTAATGACAAATCAAGTCATGGCTAGGTAAATTTGCTGGTGTATGAACACTGTAATCATATATATATATATATATATATGCTTGTCTTTTATCCCTTCACGTTCATGTTACTTTGTTTTATAATACAAGCCGAGAAACTTAAAGTTAATCAAAGGTTGACTGTGTCAAACAACTGTAATTAACAGTCTATTCAACTTGGAGCACTAGTCCCTTTTATAAAATAATAAACTAGCCTTTAAAATGACTAGGTAATTTGTTCAACGAATTTCACTTTACATGGATTGAAATTTGGTGTTACAAATTTCTGGCACTCCCGGTGGCATAGTACTTTCCTCTCATCTCTCTTTAAGTTCAGTTGTATTAATGGGTGTTTCCTTCTTTCATAAGTACCTCAATGGAGTTTCAACCGTGAAACCTTCTGCCGGTTCACCACGAGTCACACCGAAAACATGGGTTGAGGCATTGGTTTTCCCACCACCATCTGTTCATAGGGTTGAGGCTTCAGTCTCCCAAAAGTCACCTATGGTTGAGGCTTCGGTCTCCCAACAAAAGGTTGAGGTTTCAGTTTTCCTAACTTCACTAGGGGTTGAGGCTTTGGTCTCCCCCCAGGCAGTGGCAGCATTGCTTGTTTCTGTTAAAAATGGTAATCTTAATAATAAACCAAAGGGTTTATATTTCCCAAATCACTTTGAATAATTTAACGAAACAATGAATACCTAAGTTTGAGTTAAACTTTCACACAAAGGCCATTAGAGCCTTGGGAAAAACATAGATTGTTGATTCGGGAAAGGACCTGAAATTCCATTTTCCACAGTTAAATTGCATGAATGAGGATGAATATTTACATTCGTCGGGATTAAACCCACAAATGATGTGAAAAATTTTCATTCACGGAGAAACACTTGCCGCCACAGACAACACTACACACAGAGAAGGGAGAAGTTTTGGATGTCTAAGTCTAAATTTGATCTTCAAATACCCGGCCCAACTCGTCAAGAGAAAGTCCAAGTCAGTGACCTTGATTGACTCACAGACCCTATGTTGCAAACATGTCCCGTGAATGAGAATGAAGTTTCCCATTCGCACAAGAATGTATGCTCTCGAAAGCGATGACATTTGCGGGATGTTACTGTAGCGAATGAACAAAAAGTTTCCACATTCACAGACAATCGACGTTAGGAAAAGTCTCATTCGCGCACATCTATTGGCGTAGGTGGAAATTTCCATTCGTTGCCAGAGAACCATAATTTGACTATAGTACACATTACTCTCACAAGAGTTCTTATAATGCTTAGGGACCAAAATGGGGCATTCAGGCCACCTGGACCTAAAAAAAATTCACATAGTAAGAAAAAGGAATCTAAAGCAAGAACCATTGAAGGCTATACTCTCCCAAAAGAACTGCAACCGGGTAATGTGGCCACCCAGACCCCACATGCGTGTCGCAATCGGCAACATAATCAGGCAAGGGTAGAATTCAGGAACTTGATACTTTTAACCCGATTCAAACCACTCAGGGGGCTTGAAGAAGAAAGTAAACCATTAAAAAGAAGAAGGGTGTTGTCCCTTGAACAAAAGCGGAAAAGAAACATTACTTAAAGGCAAAGGGCCAGAATATGCAAGTTCTTCTACATGCAACCAGAGGTGGGCTATACACCTTACGTTGGTAAGGTTAAAATATTCGGGTCTACTCATGACTCCCAAGCAGTGGTAATATTTATCGGGGTAAAGAAAGATGCCCTTGCCAACACCCCGAGTCCTTTTGGGTAGCGATCACGAGATTTCAACTTCGCTGGCATGATGATTAGAAGTCAATTGACAGCAAGTGTCAGGACACCTAAAACACCCTCAAGAGGGCTACCAATTGCCGGAAGGGGCCTCGCAACCTCTCTCATTATGTTCCATCACGAGGATAGTCTACACATTACGTCTATTACCGCTGCAACAGTCAACGTTACCTCGACCTCACAAGGACTTGAAGTGACGATAATAGGAGCAAGAGGAGGTCAAGATCCATCAACAACCGACCCTACAACAAGTATAGAAAATGTAGACCTCAGAAAGTACTATTCTGACTTCGAATCACACTACAACCGCAAAATGATGAGCTCAAGTAGAAAGCCGAGATCGACACTTGGCCGCCTAGGACATTGCAATAGCCGAGTTAAAAACCATGATTGAGTAACTCACACTCGAAAGATAAGGCATGACCTTGCGAAATCATAACCTTACTATAGCAGAATCAATAAGGCTGGCTGTTCCTAGCCAAATGTAAGGGGGTTACCCCCATTATACACTAGAGTATGCCTTTGCCACTTTGCCAGGAGCTGCACCAGCTACGAGAGTTGCACCCAATGTACTTATCCCACAAAGGCTGTTTACATAGGGGTTCCTACAAGGCCCACACCCACAAAGACCTCACCAGACTGCTTATCATCAACATGAGCTACCCTTATATGGACTTATACCTCCCTGGACATATGGTTACAATGCATATACGCATCTAGCTGCACCCATGGTGTACCTTAATTATATGGGGGCAATGATGGTTGAAATGCTCAATGAATACAAAGAGCAGGAAACTGTAAGTACATACACAACCGGGAAGCCATACCTTCCACATGTGGACGCGGTACCCTTCCCATCGAAATTCGTCCAGCCTCATTTCAACATGTTTAATGGAACCACATGTCCCAAACAACATATTGCTCATTTCGAATCCTTGTGCGACACCATCGCCTAACATGGTGACTTGTTAAAATTGTTCGTCCAATCTCTATATGGGGTTACTTTCACGTGGTATTCAAATTTGAAAGCTTATTCCATACCATATTGGGATTTGATGAAACGGGTGTTCATACAATAGTTCTATGGTACTTATAGGCCTCTGAAACTATATGAATTGCTTATTCAAAGGTAGTGAGACAATGAGTCAGTGGTAGAGTTTATTAACAGATGGAAGAATATGTCTTATGCTTCTAACACTACACATTCTTTTAAAACATGCATTGAGATGTGTCTATAGAATATAGCCTTCGAGTTTTCTCTCCATCTTACGGTGTAGAAGTATTTTGGGTTCGATGACCTAATATCCAAAGCGTTCGCTCTAGAAAGGAGACTCCTAGACCATAAACGTGAAGAAAAAGGAAAAACGGTAGTTAACGAGATGAAATCTGTTTTGGTAGGTACTAAAAAATCACCTACTAAGTTGAAAGTTGAAAGTTGAAAGTCAAACATACTGCGGAGACAACTAAGCCAACAGAAGAGGAAGCTCCTCTTAAAAGGCCAAACATGAAGGAGAGGTAGGAGAAGGCTTATACATTTTATCTTGATGATTTGGAGTCTTTTCAAGCAAACAATTGAATCTCAGGATATCATTTTCCCCGAGTCAAAAAGACCCATAGAAGCTGATAAGGTCAATGACCCGAAATATTGCAAATATCATTGTATTTTGGGTCATACATTGCAAGACTGTTTTGTGTTTAAAGACAAACTTCAGGAATTGATTGACAAGAACACCGTGGAACAGGATGCAGATATGAGGGTCGTAACCATGAACGCTATATTCGTCGATGAGGATATGGTTGACCTCATGAATCCTCAAGATAATGGAGATCATGGTAATGATGAAGACGATTGGGTCATATTCGAAAGCAAGGTGACACGTAAGAAAAGACTCCAAGCCATTAAAGCAGAAACACAACAAACACATAGCACTCTTAAATATGCTCGAAAAAGGCCCATTCGCTTGAAAAAGGTAACCAAGAAAAAGGAGAAGGCTTCTAAAGTTGAGACATCTCCACCATTGCTCTATGAGGACGACTTGTTAGAGCAACCTCTGCGAATGTTGGTGACATTGGAGGAGTTTATGCCTGAAGATTTGCTCCAGTCTCCCGTCATCACTTGTAATATGATGTCGATTGTACGCGATGGTAATCCTCTACGCAGATAATCGCATCCAACACCAACACCATGTGGGTTAACAATAGTGATCGTTTAGCTGCAAAATAGCTTGATATACCAATATCACTATAAAGGGGTAACTATCCCAATGACAATATATAGATATAACATTGATGGTATCTCTATTGCATTAACAAATTCTATACAAGACCACCATTGCGTTCTGCACGAATTACTCGTTTGCCTATGGCACCATGAAAACATACATACTTCCGAAATGTGTTAACCAAGTTCAGGCGGTGAGCCTTCCCTCACTATTTGCCACTTCAAATGAAAGCTGTTAGTGCCCGCATCATCATCTGTTTAAATTCATGATATCATGTAGAGAGGTAATGTACAATGACAACTTGTTAGTGCAGCTGTTTCCACTCTCCCTGGACGGTTCACCATTGGTTTGGTACATGGATTTAACGCTGCAAAACATACCTTCTTGGGACCACATGATTGAAATGTTTATCTATGAACTTATGAGGTCAGACATGGAGCCCTGCGATCCTTGGAATACAAATCCTCTAAGATAACCTCCTCAACAACAGACGTATGAAGAATTTGAGGGCGCCCCTGATCAAATCATCACTCAACTGTTGGATTCCCGATGGTTCAGCGAAACAAGGCAACCTCTCAGATACGAGGTATATCTTACCCAATTCCTATAGGACTATCAACTCCCTCATACATTTTCATACCAGTCGTTTCCTGTAAGAAACCGGTTTGTCAGCCATTGCCCATGATTTATTGGTGCAACTCTTTTTGGTTTCCTTGGACTCACATGCTTTTGAATGGTCCTTGACTCTACCATCCTGTCATGTTTTTTCATGGTCAATGCTCATTTATCGCTTTTATCATCGACAAAGGGCATATAGATACGATCTTCGATATATACAAAGTGATATATTTTTTCCCTCAAGATAAATAAGATGTCGATATGGATGTCAGTGACTCCTCGACTTCGGTAGATGACGATGACGATGCCCCAAACCTATGGCAAACCCGACCCCGAGACTTATCCTTGCAAGATATCCCACCCTTGGTCACTGACTCAAATGACTTTAGAAGAATCACCTATATCTTTGGGATATGGATTTGAAAAATCCCACTCCAACAAATACGCCATGAAATAAATAGAGTTTTTCCTCAACAAAGACTCTTCTCTAATTCGTCTTGGCACTTATAAATACTTTAAAGATTGGCACGAGGAGGCAAATCTTAGAAATCTTAGAAGTTGGAGAGGTTCTTAAAGTCTTGAAGATCCATCGTAAGCACAAGTTCTCAAAAACCAAGCAAGTTTTACCCATCCCTTGAAAGTCTGTAAGTTACCTCTCTTCTAAAAGAGGAAGAAGCAAGTCCATTATACCTCTACGATCTCTCGAAGAAAGATATCATAAGGAACTTAATAACAAATCAAGTCATGACTAGGTAAATTTGCTGGTGTATAAACAGTGTAATCATATATATATATATATATATATGTTTCTCTTTCATCCCTTCTTCTTCTTTACATTCATGTAACTTTGGTTTATAATAAAAGCTGAGAAAAGTTAATCAGAGGTTGGTTGTGTCAAACGGTTGTAATTAACAAGTCTATTCAACTTGGAATACTAGTCCCCCTTATAAAATAATAAACTAGTCTCTGAAATGACTAGGTAATTTGTTCAACAAATTTCTCCTTACACGGCTTGAAATTTGGTGTTACAATTGGTGTATGGGCACGTGTAGCACACTGGCCTTGAAGTGATATTTGTTGGCCTCTCATAGGTATAGGAACCTTGCTCGACGATCACCTCTAGGAAACACCAACCCCTCTACAATTCCTCGTATATGCAAGTAGAGACTGATTTGAACAACTCAATCTAATCTCTGGTGCCAATAGTATAATATATATAAAACTCAATTCAAAATCACCAAGAAAATTATGAGAATTATTGAAAAGAGAATCACTGGTTCACTATAAGAACTTTTTTGTGTTCTCGCTTATCTTAATCTTCTATTATAAAAAATGGCGAACACTAATACTTTCCAAAAAGAGCCAAGCTCTTTAGGAAAGTGTTACGTACACAATTAAGAGCAATTAATCTTAAGCTCTTATGGAAAAACTTTCATGTGCCAATAAATCTTACCTTATAGTATAAAATGCAAATAAGGAATTGATGTATTATGTATTAATAATTTAAAATAAATAAATTACTGTGTGGTTCAGCCGCGCCTGCACTCGTGCCCACGCTCGGCTCCAGCTTGGTTTGGTTCGGTTTAGCCCATGTGCATGATACAAACAAACAACCTCCAACCTCCCATCTTCTCTTGAACCCCATTACCCATTAAAGTCCTCCATTTACTTATAAAGTGGAGTTGGAAGTCCTCTATTTCCAATGTGGTACGCTTTTAAAGAGAAAAGACTTCAAAGGTTGGTTGGTCTTTGGTTTAGGAGGGAACCACCAAAATTCAAATAAAATTTTCTTTTATTTCAAACTTCCCTCAATCATCTTTTAAAACATATGGGCTTAAATGAACTAAGTGGGCCTATTCAACCTACATAGTTAATCAGCTCATTTAAAGATTCTATTTCGAATATTCTATAATCGTAAATACAACATGCCCATCCTTGGACCGGGCTCTTCCCATATAAAAATGGGGTGGGCAATGGCTGGGCTTGGGCCCGGCCATGTTGGACCCGTTATATCAGGCTATGGGCTCGGGCTAGCAGTTGAAATTAATTTTTTCATTCTTTAAAATGCCAACAAGAGGGCATCCTTTTGCCATGTTGTGGCATGCAATTGGGCTGAAACTTGCTAAATGAATAGCGGATGATGGGGCAACTATGTGGAGCCTTGTGGGCTGCCACCTAAGCTGCCACATGTAAGATTTGCAAGTAGTCCATATATGTGTGCGTGTGAGTGCACGTGCTTATGTGCTAATATTAGAAGCCAACTATACATTCAGCAAGTGGCATTCATTAAAATTGTCAAATAAGTGGGCCACATCATGGATGTATTGTAGCCCAAACAAGATATCGGTTTTGCCAATATAACAGTTAAATCAATATCCAAATGGAAGAATCAACTGAACCAATATGAATGACAGTCATAACTCAATTCGTGGTACAAATCTTAGGTGAATAAACCAGCAAGTGAGCTGATGAACCGAACAACACGCTTTTAGGGACACCAACTGCCAACCAAAATTGTTCACAATTGGACGAGAGGAATGTTGGGATCCACACAAGTCAATTTGGATTTTTAATAAAAGATAATATAGAAAGATCTTACTGTTAATACTCAATCCAACCAGTCAAAATCCTTTAATTTTGGAGATCCACTTGTCCAACTAAAATTTCATCCACATCAGACAAAGGAAGATAAAGATAAAAAATCAATCACTGTGGTCTGAAGAAGGATGTGGTTGGAATTTCTGGAGACTGTTTCCCCAACCAAAATTGGCATACTAATTGGAAGGGTTTTTTCATTGAGATCTCAAAATCAATAAGAATTTCATTTTTCATGTGCAAATATATGTTCATCCAAGGCGAAACTTTCCAAAATTATATCTTTGTCTTTCAATTAAACCATTCAAAAGAATCCAAATTACAAGAGACCAGTGCCATTTGAAAGATATTTTCATCTATGTTAATGTTTCAGGTTTTGATACAAGAACTGATGAAAGATATATTATTTCATGTGAAATACTGAAAAGAAGATTGAGCAAGATGTTAAGAAATGCTTTAATCTTTAAATCAGCTCATCAAATATTAATAAAACCAATTGCATTTGAAGGATGAAGAGTTTTAAGGCCAGCACATTTTATCTCAGTGAAATATATTGTTAGGTTCAAAGATATAAAGCTTTTCTAAAGACTTGCCATTGTCTTGGAATTTTTTTGCTAATGGTGGAAATGGGTCTGGGTAGAAGGGCATGGAATCCTGCAGGTAATGTTGATGAAGAGTATCAACTACTAAACATCCCTAATAATCACATAGGTGACCAAAGTTCATTTGAGAAGTTAAATAAGAGACATCCTTATGCAAAAATGGATTGTCTACATATGCATTTCCCTTCCAAATTCTTTGAAACCCAAAATATCCATATGACAGCATGCCTCACCTCTTGCATCCATTGTCATGTAAATTCAGTGAACTACTTTAACAATCAGATTTAGTTATTTTTTTTCCCTTCATGGATCATTTGCTATTATTTTGCATTGTCCGTTAAAACCTTTTGTAAAAAAATGGTTATGACTTCTGAACACTGGTCTTTTTTTTTAACTTAATTTTATCCTGTCTCTCTTAGCTACCTACTGCAGTGAAAGGGCAGAAACTAGCAGGCAATGCAACAAGGAGATGCCTTTTCACAGGCCAGAACTCAAAATCGAGTAGGATAGTCGAGGATGAACTGATCCAGGAATCATCTATGACAGAGGACTGTTTTCCATTATCCAAGCATGCTTTGGATCAGTGTAAAGTTCTAAACATCACCTTAGCATGGTGCTTCCTTCTTTTCTCTATTTTCCCCACTTTCCCTCTTCCTCCAACACCTGGGGGGGGGGGCTTTCTTGAGAATGGTGTTGAGGGGAAAATACTGACAATACTGACATCTACCTGTTTAAGATTGAATTGACTGAGATGTCGAAACTCTATAAAATCCAGACACTGCCTTGTTAATCACCAAGCTGCTTCATTCAATCTTGAATGGGGCTATGCCTCCTGGTCAAGAGGACGAACAGGGGCTTGCCCTGCCAAGAACTAAGTATGATGGTCGTACAGTCATGCTAGTACTGGATTACTTGCAAGAAGTCTAATTGTTGCCCTCTCTGGGATTTGTATAAAAAAAAAACAAATGTTCTGTGACCAAAAGGTGTCTGTGACTCTCTGTGAGCATGCTATTGGCTGACACATGGTGTGTTTGGGGTTAAAAGCATAAGAAAGTGCTCAGTTCAAAAAGTAGGTGTCTGAAAAGTGGCACCGAATTAAAAAAAACACCATGTGTCAATCTGTGACACGTTTGCAGAGGGTCACACACTTTTGGGTCACAGACAATCATTCTCCTTGTATAACTTGGTGATTTCTTAATACACGAAATATGGGCAATTAATAATGTTTAACTGTAAGACTTGGGATAGAGGGATTAATGACAAGCCAGTGACCTGATGAGACTTGAGTAAAAAAAATCCCTTGCTTCTTATTTGAACTACTGTATTCTGCAGATGGGGAAAGCACTGGGCTGAGTAGCTTAAACCAGCAGGAAGTTGAGGGTGTAAAGACAAGGCAAGGGAACAGGGTCAGTGCTGAAAACTGGCTTGTTTCAGCTCCTGCAGCTGAGGTCTCTGCAGAGAAGCAGCCCTTAGAGAATGGTGTTGAAAAGCGTGGAAACAAAAAGATGCGGCATTGTGCAAGCAAATCCAAAGGTAAAAAGGAACTTCCGTTGCCTCATAGGGCTTCAAAACGACTTGCTAGAGTCCCAGCTGAGTTGAAATCAGACTTAGTCACCACTGACCTGGCTTGCCGAATGGCAGCCAGTCAGTCAGCTCATCTTAAAGCCAATCCAGCAGTGAATCCCATCCCAAGTAGCTGCAGTCGTCAGGCATCTGAGCGGTTCGATCCACTCGAGGCTACACCTGAAATTGAATCTGCACCTCATTGTTCCATAGCCGAAGAAGTGTTGTTGGACGAAGGGTCATCAAAGGAAGTTGAAGAGCCCATTGGGAACCAAGCTGTGGGGAAGCTCACTGGGGTGCTTGAAACTGAAAAGCAGGACAATGAAAAGCCAGAATCCCCACTCATGTTGCCGTTTGGGGATTCATGGCCGGATCCCTGCCTCGAATTTGCATTCAAGACGCTTACGGGTGCAATTCCATTGGAGGATAATCTGGAACTTGAGGATTACTTTCAACAGCAGCTAAGCATGGGTCAGAACCAGGGAAGTGAATTCGCATTGCCAGATCTTGGCTCAGATGGCTTTTGCCAAACTGATCTGTTTCAGTTTGGCGCACCTGAGAAAACTGTATCTGAGAAGCACTCGCTGATGAAGCCTATATTCCCCTCTCTGGGAAATGGTGGCTTGGGGAGTTCTGGTGAGAATATTCTACAGAAACCTAATGGGGAAGGGAATAAAGAATGTCAAAAAAGGTAATCCACTAGCAGAGAGTCCTATATCTATAGATAGTAAACTATGTAAAATAGATGTTCAAGCTACTATCCAAATATCTTTTTGGGCCTTCTCTCAACCTAACCTTTTTCTTTCTCCATTCATTTTTTTTTTAAAGCAAAATATGGCTATGAATTTCATCCATATATGGGATTTATCTGAGTCAGCTAAATTTACCTTACAAACATCATCACTATAGTAGTTTATGCAGTCAGCATCTTAGGAGTTAGGTTCAGTTATCTTGGTTGCATCGATACACCAGCAGATTTTTTAAAAGGCAGTGATGATTCCCGATGTTATCATGGTTATCTCTCATCAAAATGCTCTCATTCTCATCAAGTAACTCTTCATGGAACAACTGTAGTGTTCGAATTGTTTGTTTCTTGGTTTATCTTTGCACCATGGACTTCCAGTCTTTCCTTACTCACATTTACTGTCTAGAATTTGCGATATTTTACGCTCAAGGGCATTCTTTTCTTCTTGGTATGAGCCATGTAAGGGGGGAATTTGAACAAGTAGTCGTTGCTATAATCCTTTACAGTCCTCTGCTACAGAAATCAAAACATAAAAAATTGTGCAGGAAGGTTTACAAAGCATACTTTAACCAGCAACCGAATTTGGTAGTTATAGAAAAGAAATATCAAGAGAATCGCCCAACTTTAATGCATAACAACAATCAATTTTAACTTTTTAAAAATAATAACAGTGAATAAGAAAGAAATTGGGCTGAAAGTTGCCAACGAAAAGGGAAATCCATATGGTCACCCTCTAGAAAGAAGATTCTTTCCATCCACCATAGCTTTCTTCTTGCCCACAGAAACCCTGGTCACAGCCTCCCTACAAATGAACAGAGAAGTAAAAAAATGAAGTTATATGCTACACTCGAAGGGAGCGTTGGGAACTTGCAATGATTCTAGCACCCAATGGATTCGGGATTGAAAAGTCGGTATTAGTTGATTTTTAAAAAAAAAAATCTACATAATCAAAATTAAAAGGGGAGGAGTATAAGTAAAGGTTCAAGACTCAATTTTGAACTTCGAAAATAATTTTCATGTGAATTGGGAATTGACACTAAAAGAAAAACGTCTCGTAATGCATCTGTCTAGCATGCAAGTTCAGAACGTCTCCTCGAATCTTCGAGGATATATTTTCCATAATCCAAACTAAAATCCCCGAAAAACCAAAGAGGATTGGGAAAGCTCCCCTTAAGGCTAACCACCGCCCCGGGGGCAGACACATCAGCGCTGAAAAGTGATC
>JAOXJP010006003.1:0-18081 GCA_025762735.1 Platanus orientalis | reverse complement strand
ACACCTTCCCCAACTCATAAACGAACAACTTACCTTAGAATCTCTTGGAGTCGACTAGTGTAAGTGTGGAGTCAGACATTTCAAATCATTTTCAAAACCAAAATTTGTTTTGTTTTCAGAACTGATGCCTAGTCACATCATTAAAAAGACTGGTAGCAACTCCAAATTATTGTGGGATTTTCTTGTGATAGTTAAGTCTATTTTAAAGGGATTTACCCATCGTGCGAAAATCAAGGCCCACAAGGGTGTCCTAATACATGTATGTGATCCAATCTATATATAATTTTGCAGGTTTATGGGTTGCTACCAGGAAATAAGGTGTGACTAGCCACTTTTTGGGTTTTCCCTAATGGAGACTTGAACACATTCTAATGTAAGGTCAATCAGAGTACGGAGGTGGGTTCACTGATTTGATTATGATTAAGGAAGGTGTTAGGCACCCCAATCACCCATAACATGTAGAATTGTATACTTATCTCATCATAATATTGCTTATCATGGTCAATTTGGTCTGATTTAACCTCTTTAAATGTTTTGCATAGAGGGTTTACAATCCCCTAAAAAATGTCATTGAATGGTATTTCCAGATAAAATAAAGTGGTAAAATACCTTTTCGTATGCTATCAAGAGCTGATTATTGGGTGTATATAGGAGACGAAAGTCTTGAATTGCCAGATATGTGTGGACTCCATGTGGATGCTCTCATTTTTTTTACATGGGATTTAGAGATCAATATCTTTTCATTTTAGCTATTCTTGCTAAACATGCATGGAGAATATTCACCAATCCTAAAGCACTGTGGGTTAAATTATTAGAATTTATTTATTTCCCCGCATGTAGTTTTATAAAAGGTAAATCATGACCAAATAGTTATTGGGCTTGAAAGAGTATTTTAAAGGGGATATAATTCTTAAAAATGGGCATTAGATGGGATATAGGAACACATGATAAAATCATTATTTAGAATGATCATGGATACCAACCCGATCACACTTTAGAATCACCTCATAGAAATCACAAAATTACTCAATTAACAACATTTTTGACATCATTGATCAAAGTGGAAGAGGGTGGAATCCTGAATTGATGGGTATTATTTTATGCCACAAGATATCATGGAAATTAGGAAAGTTCTTCTAAATCC
Source organism: Platanus orientalis (assembly GCA_025762735.1). Lineage (NCBI taxonomy): Eukaryota > Viridiplantae > Streptophyta > Magnoliopsida > Proteales > Platanaceae > Platanus > Platanus orientalis. The sequence goes on along the minus strand of JAOXJP010006003.1, from coordinate 16,937 downwards.
AAATGTTAAGAAGGATACTTGGACATGACATTATGACAAATGGGAAATTTAGTAGGGAAATCCAGTATCAAATGAGCATATGCTAGAGCTTTGGGAGAGATGACCAAAGCCATATATATATACAAAATAACCAACTAATATCTGGAAGAGTATTTGGCACTTGGTTATTCAACAAAAAATATAACATTTCCTATGACAAGCTTGTAAAGAAATTTTACTTGTCAAGCAAACATAGTACAAAGAAAAATCTCCACAGACCCTATTTTCCCAATTTTGTAAGGAAAAAGAAGAAATGGTGTCCCATTGCTTAATATATTTCCCCTTTCCTATCAGAACTAGGTATTTTTTTAATTTATCTATCAAAATTAATGAACAAGATAATATAACCTTTTCGGAATAGTTAAATAGATGGTTTTAGAATATACCAAGATAAAAATGAGGCAAAGAAATTTAAGCAAAATATAGCATTGATATGTTGGAACATTTGGAAAGCATGAATTGATGTAATCTTTAATAATACCCAACATAGAAAGTCTAAAATAATTTATTTGTTATGTCAGAATGGGAGGCTCTATGGAGAACAAATGAGGAAGCATCACAACCAATGGCTAGAAGGTTGGAAAAGAATACACAATGAGAACCTGCAAGTGATGACTAGATCAAAGTCAATGTAGATGCTTCCTGTTCAAAAGTGGAGAATAAAATAGGGCTAGGTGTTATCTCAAGAAATAAAGATGGAGCTTTAATTGTTTCAAAGCTAGAGAACAATTCTTATGATGATCCTAAAATTACAAAACTAAAGTCATTGTATATGGACTCATGTTGACAAAAGAAATAGGAGCAATGAAAATTATAGTGAGAGTGATGCTACAACTATCATCAAGTATTTAAATGACCCTCTCCAAAGATGGCTATAGAGAATTAAAAAATTACTTTTTATCATATAATGAGCTTAGCACTTTAAGTGAGTCTATTATATTTCATCATGTATTTAGAGTAGCCAATAGGAGGGTACATAATATAGCCAAGGAGGCTATCAAGATCAATATCTCTAGCTCTATAAGGATTTAAGATCCACCTTTCTAGTTCAATGAGAACTTTTATTCACAAAAAAAAAAAAAAAAAAAAGAAAAAAAAAAGAAAAAAAAAGAAAAATCAAATATATATGTAAGATAGTATGGAAATATATATGGTTAGTTTTATATGAAATGACTTATTAATAATCTAAAATTCATTGGTAGAGCTCTTGATAGAACATGGAAAGATTCTATAAGAGATCTATATGAATTTATTCAAGAATGTGGCAATATGAACATTGAAACATGTATAGAACAATATAAATCATTCAAAACATGATAATCAAACAAATAGATCCATGAAATTAGAGCATAAAACATGTAAAATCATACAGATCTAGCTCATGAAGGCATGCTATAATAAAAATTGGCAAGAACCCACATTGATTCAACCAAGACCAAGCACATATGATGATTTTGGGTGAATACGTGGACTCCTTTGCTTAAAAATTGATGAAAATGAAGAAATCATATCATAGTAAACTGAATTCTACAAAAAAAAAAAAAAAAAAAAAAAAAAAAAAAAAAAAAAAAAAATCAACTTCAATAGAAGAATATGCTCACCTTGGAGAGAAGATAACTCCTCCAAGAAGGAATTTGGTGTAGGACTCGAGCTTCCTCTTAGAACTCTCCTTATTTCTCTTCTTCTCTTGCCTCTTAGTTAGATAACAAGGCATAAGAATGAGATAGTCTTTCAAATTAGTATGATTACATTATATTTATAAGCGGATGAAAACTCTGGAGAGATCATAAATGGATTGTTTGAGTTGTTTGTCCTCCTATAATCTAAAGGATTTAGGACAAAAGGATAAATTGGGTTTTTGTTAAGGGGTACTCCTAGAAAGGTTCTTTGTTAAAAAATTTGTCTTCTATGATTCTATGTAACACCTAGTGTATGATTATCATAGAACCTAGTCCAAAATAACATGATCCAGGTCCTTGAATATTGGAAATCCAATCATAGGATAAGGGTTTAGCACTATGTTAAACACATCTACGAGCTCTATTTGATTATTTGAGAATGACATCATGGTGATGTAAGCCTCCCATGTACACTTTTAGCCCTAACTTGGAACCAAGAAAGGGAATTTTGATTAAGATGAATGGTGTACATGTTGCAACACATGAAATGATAGTTTTTGGGCATTTCAACCTTTTCAATTAGAAGGATTGAGTATCCAAGGATGTTGAAAATGGGATATGGCCCAAGATGGATGTTTCTAGACCTACTCAGATTAGGTTGTTTATAAGATGGTGAATTTGTATGTTCCTGCACATGAAATGATGAAGTTTTGGATAATTTAATACTTCAAAGTTGGGAAATTGTGTATCTCTAAATGTTGAGAATAAAATGTAGGCTTTAGAAGGGCTCAATTCATGCTCAAAGGGGGTGAGGACTGCCAGACCAAATTAGGGTACTGACAGAATCCAAAAATATCTATCTTAGTAATGCTTAGATAAAATCAAACATCAAACTCTCCCACTCCTTAGTGGTAGCTTTCCCTTAACAACGCAAAGTTCCCAAAATATTGGCCTAAAACTGTCAAGTACTTGGAAAATCCTTGATAGTTTGAGGACGGAGGGACATTTTGAAAGTGTCATACCCGAAGATCATTTTCCTATTGGAAACAATAAATAAAGAAACAACCTCCTAAAAATCCTGAAACCTTAGAAAAATGGTATCACATGTGTATTGATCCTAAGGGCTTCGCAAGAGGACTCCTAATCCTTAAGAAAGAAAGACTTATCTATCAATGTTTTAGAAAAAAAATATCCTTACTAATTTATATATCTATTTCTTATGACCAATCCCCAAATCAATGGCTCTATATCTTCATTTACGGAGAACCTCACATTGGGAATAGACCACTCTCCTAGAAGAAATTTATAAGCAAATTTAGCTCCGTCTGCTCCCCTAGCTTTGTTTGAGTGACTGGAACTATATTCGGAACCCAACTACAAACAAAGGGGCAGATACACCACCCTACGACCTCGCTTCATTATCAACACATGCAACCTCCTCAACTTAGGTTCCAATGCCCCCCTTAGCCTAGTTTGGTTATAAACTTGGCCAATACCATTTTGGCCTTAATAGGGCTTCTTGTAACCAATCATTGCGAATTCTATATCCCTAAACATCTTTAATAAATCTTAACCAAAGACCCTTCAGATTTGAATGGATGTGGAGTACTCATCCAGATTGTAGAAATCAAAAAGAGTTTCATTGGGAATCCTTAAAATAGTGATTACCCCTCACAAAGTTCAAAATTACTTGAATGACCTCTCCACTATTCTAAAATCTTGGAACAAATCCTCATTTGGAAACATAAAATCCTAGATTGGTTGCTTTTACAATTAACTCAAGCTCCTAAAAAATCAACACAAAAACCTCTACTTAAGAATGAGATACCAAACATGGAAAAAGCTCTAAGCCTACTCCTAAAAGGAAAATAGATTTTTCGGGTTCAAAATTTCTGGCATCTCTTGGTTGAAATGGAGGGACAAGAACTAAAATTCTTCCACCTATACATTATCTCTCAAAGACAAAGAAACCAAATCTCTATAATTTAAGATAGGCAAAGGCATCGGATTTTCGGTGACAACAACATATCCAATATTGCATATGAAATTTTCAAATCCATTTAAACAACCTCTAACCCCTCTTACCAAGACATTTCTTGGGAAAGTAATAATGTCATCAGTGCCTTGAAACATGAAGATTTGAAAATCTCAAATGCTTCTTTCTTACAAGAGGAATTCAAAAGGGTAACTTTCAGCATGGAGAACTAAAATCCCTGGGTCTAGATGATTTCCAACTTGGTGAACTTGGTTTTATCTAGGAATACTACGACATTATTGGCAATGACATTGCTATTGTGAGATGAATATTTTTAACAATGACACTCCTATTCATAACCCCAATAAAACCTTCATCACTCTCATTCCTTGAAATTAAATCTCATTTTAGACCTACTAGTCTTTGTAACATAGTTACTAAACCATCTCTAAGACCCTCACAAATAGAATTAAAAAGTTAACCCCATCTCACTAAACTAGAGTGCATTCAAGATAGACAAATTTAAACTAATATCATCATAACACATGCAATTCTAAAATTTTGATGCAAAACCAACTCCATCTCAGGGTACTTATCCATTAAACTTGACATATATAATGCATTTGATAGAGTGAAGTGTGCCTACTTGACAACAATGTTTGAAAATATTGGATTTCCACATTTTAGGTAAATTAGATATACAAGTGTCTATCCTTTGTTTCCTATCAAGTCCTTATTAATGGTTGTTTTGGAGATGCCTTTATCCCTACTTGTGGGTTAAGACAAAGAGATCCTTTTTTTTCCCTTTCTCTATATCATTTCTGTTGAAAGCCTCTCAATAAATCTCCTTTACCTTGAGAATGAAAATCTTATTTTGGACATTAAGCTTAGAAGGCATAGCTCTTCAATTTCTCATCTCTTCTTTCTTGATGATGCTTACATATTCTCGAATGCTGAGCCATGAAATACGTAGGATTTTCTCTCCATGAATATGGAAATTAATATGAAGGTAATTATGGACAATGTGTGTAGATTAAAGAAAGAGCTAGGGAGCCTAAAGCCACAGGAAAGGGGGATGAAAATAAATAAAGAGCTATCAAAATAAGATCCCCCTTAATAAGATTTTCTAAAGTTAAACTTTGATGGAGCACTATCTTCCACTATAAAAAGAAAAAAAAAAAGTGTAGGAGTAATTATTAGAGATTCAAGAGGAACAGTAATAACAACAAGGATAGGAAAAAGAGTCTTTTGTAATCTAGCAATGGCAGAATGCAAAGCAACACTAGCTACTTGGGTTGAGAATGGTTGTGGCATTGGGAATTCAATATTTGATCGTGGAAGGAGACTCCTTAGAAGTAATCCATTCAATTAGAGGAATCTTGGAGGATTGTCCCAATGAAATATCTATGTGCAAGAGATTGCAAATAATTGCTTTTAAAATTTGAAAGAGTAGAAATAACTCATGTTAGTAGAAATAGGAATAAAGCAGCCCATGCATTGGCAAAGCATGGGGTGACTTGCCAATTTCCCATTGATTGGACAAGAAGCCTTCCACAATGCTACAAATATCATTAGAGATGAATCTAGTTTTGTAACCAGGACTTAATCTATTTCAATGAATTTCTACTTTACCAAAAAAAAAAAAAAAAAACCTCTTTAGATAGTTATAAAAGGGTCAAAGAGAGATATCAACCAATAAAATTTGAAATTATCTTGAAATGTAGACTCCTGCTAATTTAAGAAATAGTACTATTCTTAGACTCCCATCATCCATAGGTAAAAATAAGATTGAACTATTCTCTTACATTAATGATAAAATCTACTAAAAAATCCAATCCTAGAAGCCCAATATGCTCCCCCAATATGCTATGTTTTGTTTTGTCCTCCCCATGAAAATCACTCAAACCATTGATGCTCACCAAAGAAGCTTCCATTGGTCCTCTTATGGTAAAAATTTGGGTACTAACTGGCTTAAATGGTTGGACCTAAGAAGAATCAAAGAAGATGAAGGTCTCGACTTAAGAGATCTTCACTTTTTAATTTAGCTGTGTTAGCAAAGCTTGCCTAGAGACTTTTAAACAGCCCAAACACTCTATGGAATAGTTTTTCAAAATCCATTTATTTCCCAAATTCAGATTTTCTCTCTAGAAATGTATGCAAAATAGCTTGTGGATCTAGAAAAGCATAATTAGAGGCCAAGAAACCATCCTCAAAGGCCTTAGGAAGGAAACTGGGGAAGACCAATCAACCAATATTTGGGACGATTCTTGGATCCTAAACCTTCCTCTCTTAAATCTGTAAATTTTCAATTGACAAAGGTTTCTGATTCATTGAATCTTTTTATTAGAACTTGGAATCTATCCCACCCCCTTTTAAACCATATCTCTAACCTTGAAGCCAAATCAATTTACTCTATCCCCTTCCATCTCAACCATGCTCTGATTTATGAATTTGGAACCACAATAATATTCACCCTCTCAAAATCTGAGTTAATAGAGCCTCACAAACTCAAACCTTTGGATTCATTTATGGGGCATAAAAAAATTCCCAAAATCAAGCTTTTCTTATGGAAAGATTGCAAAAACACTTTCCCAACAAATGAAAATTCGTTAATAATAAAAAACTTAAACTAAACTAACAATGTCTTAGAAACCTCTCAAGCCCAAAAAGCACTCTCCACTACGTTGTCACTTGCCCAAATATCAAAAATATTTGGTTTGGATCTTCTTTAAGCATACGTATGACAAATATTGCCCAAAGTACTTTTATAGACTGGATTATCTCTTAGATGAACCAACCAAACATCTTCAAATAATGTTAGAATATTTCAATTTTAGTAAGTATTCGGGTAGACACTTATGACCAAAAGTGTCTACAGGGATACTTTGGAAAAATATCCGCATAGAGACTTTGAGTTTTAATCTGTGGGGTACTTTATCTACGGATACTTTTTAGAAGTATCCTATAGACACTTTTGAAAAATATCTTACAGATGCTTTGAGATTAAAATAAATAAATTTTTTTTTCATTTACATGTTTTTTGAAATTTTTTCTATTTAATTGTGAAATGACAATGACATTTGTTTGCCTTTTATTTATTTGTACAAACGGTTTTGTTATTCAATTGTGAAACAACAATTACATTTATTTGGACTTATTCAACGGTTTTGAAACATTAATCAAATTTTTGTTAAACTTGGAAAAAATCCTTTAACATTCATTGTCGGTTACAACAAAATTATGTATAGTTCAACAAATCTAAACAAAGATTCATTGAATCTAGACAAAATCATTGATGTTCAATGGTTACAGATGTTTATTAAAATCAGTAAAGTGGGAAAATTATGCCCATTTAAGTGAAGAAATAATGGACCTTATAAAGCTCATTGAATTGTGACTCTATAAATAAAGCACAATATCTCACTTAGACTTATGCTTAAAAGAAAAGAGAAGAAACTCTATCAAATAGACTTAGACGACATTGGAAGAAGAGTTGTGTGAAGAAGACTGTCGTTGTCCACTTCACTAAACTTTGAACGAAACCCTTCATTGGAAGGCTCTTCCTGGTTCTCTATTGAGACTAAAGACTGAATGGTACCCTTCATTGGAAGGTTCTACCTGGTTCTTTGTTTAAGTAAAAGGAAAAGTTTTGTAACCAAAACCCTTGACCTAGACATTTAGAGTAAGAGATTCATCTCCATTGGATCGTGCAAATTTTTAGGAGAAAATAATTAATTATGAGATTGGTTGAATCGCGGCGTTTATATAGTTGAATCCCTTGCACAATTGGTGGGAGGCCATGATTGTTGTCAAGAAAGCTTGAAATTTTCAGCACATCCTTGACTTAGATTAAGTGGTATTTTATTGTTTAATTTTACAAGTCTTTTTTACTAACTCCTATAAATTGACGATATGTCAACTCTTGTATCAACTGTAACGGGTATGTTCAACTCCATGGGATTAAACAACACTAATTCTTTCTGCTTCACTGAGAAGAACTACGCAAGATGGGTGCAAAAGATGGAAATTATTTTTTGTCAATTAAAGATTGCTTATGTATTGATAGAAGTTTTCCCATCAGTTCCTCCTACAACTGATACTACTCAAGACAAGGTTGCTGAAGCAACAATAAAGATGCAAAAATGGTTGGATGATAACTACACTTGTCATCACCATATTCTAAAATCGTTGTTTAATGTGCCATTCAACCAATTCGTCAAAAAGATAAAGAATGCCAGAGATCTCTGGGAAGCTCTACAGTCTGTTTATCTTGGGGAAGAAGAAAGCAACAAAAAATTTTATATAGCTAATTACATGGACTTCAAAATTATTGATGTTAAATCCATTTTGGAACAAGTTTAAGAGTTGAAGAAGGTTGCTACTTATGTTAGAATAACACTTGATTTTGATTTCCATGTTAGTGTTATCATCTCCAAGATGCCATCATCATGGAAGGACTTTTGTATGAAAATGATGAGAAAGAAGGAAGATATCCCATTAGAGAAACTTTTACATTATATTTAAGTGGAAGAAAACTCCAAAGGGAAGGACAAGAAAGAAGAACATGTTGATAAAGCTCATGTGGCTGATATGAAATTCAAGAAGTTGTTCTTGCCAAAGAAAAATGTTTTCAAGAAGAAAGCAATAGGAAAGACCCCCAACAAGGACAAGAAAGACTACAATTGCTACATCTTTGACAAACTTGGATATATGGCTCATGCATGCCATTTCAAGATAAACAAACAAGACAAGAACACCAAAGGAAACACTAGACACAAAGATAGAGATGTTTAGTTCATTATAGTAGTGACTGAAGTTAACATGGTTAGAGAAGATGCAGAGTGGTGGTTAGACACTAGAGAAAGTCATCACTTGTGCAGTGACAAAAATATGTTCAAAACCTATAAACTAGTGGGTGGCGATGTGAACATATTTATGGGAAATTCCTCATCCTCCAAAGTCGTTACAAAAGGTTCAATTGCATTGAAGTTTACCTATTGAAAATCTATTCATTTTAGAGATGTCCTCCATGTCCTTGACATTAGGAAGAACCTTATATCTAGTTCGCTCTTAAGAAAGTATGATTTTAGAATGTTAGAGTCTAATAAAGTAGTCTTATCAAAGAATAATGTGTTTATTGTGAAAGGTTATGCTTATGCTAGCATGAACAAACTCAATGTTGTTAATGGAATTGTTGAAAATCTAGAAAGAGACCTCACTCCTTGACAGAATAGTGTTGCAGAAAAAAAATTGTACGTTAACAGAGATGGTTAACTCAATGCTTATAATTTCAGGAGGGCTTGTAAATTTTTGGGGAGAAGCCTTGCTCTCCGGATGCCACATCTTGAGTAGAGTTCCTCAAAAGAAGTTGGAAGCTACTCCATACGAGTTATGAAAAGAAAAAAAAGGCCAAATCTCAATTATCTCTGTGTTTGGGGTTGTTTTGCACAAGTCAAGCTGTCAAACTTGAATACATAAATGTTATTCCAAGAGGAACAAATTATGTTTTAATTGTCTATTCCATGACAAGGAAAGCCTATAGATTTCTTAACCTAAAAAGTCATGCCCCATATACTATCGTGGAGTCAATCCATGTGGGTTTGTTTGAAAATCAGTTTCCTTTAAAGGAAAGATCAGGAATAGTGTGGGTGGAAGAATCTGGTTGAAGAAAGAGAAAGATAACTGAGGATTTTGAAGCGATCAAGCCTCAGAATAGCACTAGGAGATGATTTCTAAAAGACTTTGGATCGGATTATGTTAGATGCCTAGTACAAGAAGATCCATCAACTTACATTCAAGCTATGGCATCACATGATTTTACCTTTTGGAAGGAAGCAATCGATGACGAATTATACTTAATTTTATCTAATAACACATGGATGTTGGTAAACTTCCTCCTATTTGCAAGATAATCGGCAACAAGTGGGTTTTTAAAAAGAAGTTAAAAGCCAATGGTACTGTCGAAAAGTATAAAGTCTGATTGGTGGCTAAGGGATATAGTGAAAAGAATGATTCAGATTACTTCGACACTTATGCCTCTGTAGCCAAGATAGCTACTATTAGAACATTGATAGAAATTTCAAGAATACATAATCTTGTTATTCATCAAATGGATGTAAATACTACCTTCTTAAACAGAGATTTAGAAGAAGAGATTTATATGTAACAACTAGAAGGATACATCATACCAGGAAGCGAAAAGAAAGTGTGCAAACTGTCAAAATCTTAATACAGATTAAAGCATGAACTTAAATAATGGCATGCCGTGTTCAAAAAAACTCTTAATAATGATGTTTATCAAGTAAATTAGGGAGATATGTGCGTATACAACAAAGTGACAAGAAAAAATTGCATCTTTATTAGTCTATATGTTGATGACATGCTCTTCTTCGGGACTAATGAATCCCGTGTCAATGACATAATGAGGTTCTTGTCATCAAATTCTGACATTAAGGACCTAGGGGAAGCTGATCTTATCTTAGGGATCAAGATTATCAGAAATGATAATGGGATTATTCTTAGGCGATCCAAATACATAGAAAAATACTTAGAATATTCAATTTATATGATTATGAATCATAACCTACTTTTGTGGATACCAACATAAAGTAGAAGAAAAACACTAAGAAGATGGTATCATAATATTATTTACTCAGATTATTGGCTATCTTATGTACGTCATGCACTATACAAGGCCTGATATAGCCTTCACAATGGACTACTAAGTATCATTTTTATATTCTATGTATAATGAATGATATGCATGTTTTTGTAAACAAATAGTATTTATTTTATAAGTAAAATACTTGAAATAAAATAAATAGAGAAGCTTACTTGACTTCATGAAGTTGGAAAAATTAGAACCGGATTAATCAAGGCTAGTGTTTGACATTATGTCCTTAAGACAAATTCCACTCCTTGCGGTGGTGCTTACGAGCTTCTCAGATGTCTGCCTCCTAGGATACAATGATCGACTTTACATAGAAGAAGCACTACAATTTGTGTGTCTGGCGAACCAAACTGTTTTTGTATCTCTCTTTTACACAGATGTTATGATACTAATGCACTATGATACTTATGCCTTATTCGAATTTCAGATGCTTGAAATGAAGGAGGGACAAATTATTTATATACTATTCATGTTTGTTCAGAACATGCATGGGGACACAACTTATGGTGTTCGAATGGACACAAACACAAAATGATGCATTTCTGTAGCCACATTCATGTCTATTCGAAACAATCAGGGGGTTAAAAGGTGCGATTTAATTGCCATCTTTATGTCCATATTGAACAAACATGAGTTAAAAGGGGTGATTTAATAGCCATATTTGTGACCATCGATCTAAACAGCCATAAAGGGTAAAACCATAAAATTACATGAATAGACACGCCTCCACGGGTATAGCCAAATCTAGGAGAATGGTAATAAAAATTATTTTATTTTTTCTTATTGACCCAACACAACCCAACCCGACCAAGTTCGGTTCAACACACTTGTATGTATATATATGGGTCTGGCCTATGTTGTCTAGGTCTTCCCCCATCCAAAAAACAGTAGTACCCTTTGGGGGCCAAGTTAACTTCCAATCTTTTTTTGGGCTAACCCATGTGGGACTATTCAAGTTTTACATGCTTTAACTAGTGTTCAACTACCTTTGGAGACAATTTCTCATTCACCCATTAATGGTTTTGAGCATCCACTATACGACATTGTTCTCTCATTGAGGTGAACATGAACCCATGTGGACCTACCTCAAACAGCTTGTGTGGACCACTTTTATTTTGGCTTAAAGATGGCCAAACAATCAAATTTAAAATTTGGGCATAGTAAAATCTGGGCAATTTTTAAAATCATTTCCAATAATCCTTCACATGATTGAAGTTATCTTACTATAATACAAATGAAAATGTAGATGTGGACACAGAAAGAGAGAGAGAGAGTACTTTTAGAAAGTTGTTGTATCGGGAGAGGTAGTTTGTGGCTTTGAACATTCTTTTATAGAAGACTATTGGATTTACTAGCTAACTAGTGAACACGATGTCTTGAACTATTCAATCGTTTATGTAAACCAAGACAATAGAATTCACACAACTTCTTCTTAGCACAGTTGATTCTCATGATTGTGTTCATTTTGGCCCTAAACACCGCTTGGTTTCATGAGTGTTCTAGAGAATTTAACCTTATAATTTTCATTGAAGTGCCCCCTTTACACTCACATAAGTAATTCTTATTAAGAGTATCTTACCATACTTTACTTAGATTTTCAAGGTATAAGAATTATTAAAAGTATAGCTTCTCTTGATCTTCGCTGAAGGTATCACTATTTCATCATAGTAGTGGATAGGAGAAGTTTTCTCCATAGTGATCATAGTGATACTACTAAGTCACACACAATTTGGTTGTCCCTTTAAAACTAGATCTTGGGATCTCCAGTTAGCTTAGTTAGGTTTCCATTATGGCCACTTTTCAGACCTTTGATGATCAGTTTACTTGATTTCTAGTCAAACCTTTAGTTAATAGATCCTCAATATTCTCTTTTTGACTTTTTATAATTAATGAAAATAATTTAATGTGATATCAATTCCTTTATTGTATCGTGTCTATGACAAATATGTCGAGACTTATCATTTTATATATGACTTTGTACCCTACAAATTGTTGATTGGCTATCATAATGTATACAGATAGTAGACATATGTTTCAACCACATTGGAATATCTTCTAAAAAATGATGAGGCCACTCTGCTTCTCCTGCTTTATTTAACACGATAAATTTAGATTCCATTGCAGACCTAGCAATGCAAGTTTGTTTGGACAATTTTTCAAGATATAGTTGCACCACCAAGTGTAAAGACATCTACTTGTGAATTTTCTGTCTTTCGAATTGGATATCTAGTTTGCATCACTGTACCCTTTAAGTGCAGTGAGATACTTGGTGTATTGCAATCCATAGATTATGGTGTATCTCAAATACCTTAGTACCCTAACTAATGTCTTCTAGTGGTCTGCCCTTGGGTTAATTGTATATCTACTAAACTTGCTTACAACATATGATATATCCAATCGAGTATAATTTATTATATACATTAAATTGTCTATTATTCTAGAGTATTCTAATTGATATATGTTTTTTCCTTTATTTTTAACTAGATGAAGATTCACATCTATAGGTGTTCTTATAGGATTGTTATTATAATTTTTGAAAATTTTAAGTACTTTCTCAATGTACTGAGATTGAGACAAAATAAGTCCATCAAACGTTTTAGTAATCTTTATTCCTAGTATCACATTTGCAACACCTAAATCTTTCATATCAAATTAACTAGTTAACATTTTCTTGGTAGTTTTAATAATATCATTATTGCTACCTATAATGAGCATATCATCAATATAGAGACATACAATGACATGGCCATTTGTGGTATCTTTAACATATACACATTTGTTAATTCTAAATTTATTTGACGTCATTACATTGTCAAATTTTTTATGCCATTATTTTAACATCCATTTGATGTATCTCTAGATTATGCAATGCTGCAATAGCTATTAACATACAAATGAATGTTATTTTTGTAACTAGTGAATTAGTCCACTCCTTCCTTTTTCTTGTACCACTTTATAACAAGCTTGACCTTGTATTTTTCAATTGATCCATCTACTTTCAACTTTCTCTTGAATATCCATTTGTATTTAAGAGGTTTACTACCTGATGGAAGATCCATCAATTCCCATGTATGGTTTTGTAAGACATAATCGATTTCACTATTGACAACCTCTTTCCATAGAGGTGCCTCTAGAGTGGACATTGCTTCCTTGAAACTTTGAAGCTCATTTTCTAACAAATAAGTTAGAAAATTCAGACCAAACGACTTTGACATTTTTTGTCATTTTATTGCATCTAGGTTAAACTTCATCACTTTTTTGAGAGTTTCTAGTCGCAGTTTCTTAAGATCTTTCAAGAGATCTTGACTCTTATGCAGAATTACAAGGAAACATATGTTCAAAGAATGATGCATTCCTAGATTCAATAATATTATTAACATTTATATAGGAATATATGATTTATGAACAAGAAATCGATATGCACTACTATTATGAGCATAACCAATAAATATGCAATCAACTGTTTTAGGTCCTATCTTAGTTTTTTAGGGTAGGGACCAACACCTTTTCCAAGCACCACCACACTTTTAAGAATTTATAGGAAGAAGTTCAACCTCTTTATAATTCATAAGGTGTTTTATGTGTTTTCTTGTCAGGCATCTTATTGAGAATATAATTTGTGGAGAGTATTGCTTCCCCCCCCACAAATTTTGGGGTAAACTAGAATGGATCAACATAGCATTTATCATTTCCTTCAAGGTTATATTTTTCCGTTTAGTAACTCCATTTTGTTGAGGTGAATAAGATGCATTAGTTTGGTGAATAATACCATATTGTGAACAAAACTCACCAAATGGTGATTCATATTCATCACCGTTATCACTTCTTAGAACCTTAATCTTTTTATTGAGTTAATTCTCAACCTCATTTTTATAATGTACAAACATTTCTAAGGCCTCATCATTGCTCCTTAGCAAATACACAGTATCTTATGCAATCATTTATGAAAGTAATGAAATACGATTTACCACCTCTAGTTTGTACGAATTTCAAATCACATATATCACTGTGAATTAATTCTAGAGGTTTAGTACTTCTTTCAATAAAATTAAAATGTAATCTATTTAATTTTGATTCCATGGATGTTTCACAATTTTTATCTGAATTAATATGAAACTTAGGCAGAAGTTCTAAGTTAACTAATCTATGCATAGTATTAAAATTTACCTGTCCTAGTCTACCATGCTAAATATTAGACAATTTAAGCATATAAGTAGAAGAAAAAATTCTTATTAATATTGAAAATTACAATCATTACATTCATTTTTAAGAGCCTATTGCTCATGTACCCCTTCCCCCACATACATCCCACTCTTGGTGAGTACAAATTTATCTGACTCAAAAACCAACTTAAACCTTTCTTGCTGAACAATGATCCAGATACAAGATTCTTGCAGATATTTGGTACATGTATCACATCATTGAGAGTAAGTTTTTTTCCCAAAGTCATCTTCAACACCACATTTCCTTGTCTTTCAACCTTGGAAGTCATAGAGTTTCCCATGGAAAACTATTCTCCATTATTCATTGATTGATATGATGAGAATATTTTCTTGTTTGAATAAACATGGTGAGTAACCCCAGTGTCTACTCACCATTCTCTAGTATTCCCTACCAAACTTACTCTGATACCACTGTAGAAAGGTTTATCTCAGATATATCTTCAGAGATTTGGTCAACTTCATTCATATTGTCTTGAGTGGCCTTCTTCTTGAAATTCTCTTCATCATTATGTTTGTGGCAATCTTTTGCACGATGCCTTAGTTTATCACACATGTTGCATTTGTCCTTGAACTTCTTAAAGTTTCTACCTTTAGAATCCTAGGAGGGGCCTTAACTGAAATGCTTCCTCTTCTTATTTGTTTTCTGCACTTGTTTTACCACATTTGCCTTGGATTCAATGGACTGATTCCACAGTTTTCTCTTAGAAACATGGTTGTCTTCTTTAATCCTTAATCTCATGATTAAGTCTTCAAGTTTCATCCCCTTATGCTTGTGTTTTAAGTGATTTTTGAATTCTTTCTATGATGACAATAATTTTTCAATTATTGCAACCACCTATAAAGAATCACTTAAAGACATTCCTTCGGCATGAATCTCATGTAGGATTAGTTGATGGTCTTGCATTTGAACTATAACAAACTTTGAGTCGACCATCTTGTAGACAAGGAATTTGTCCACAATGGATTTTTTCATTCCGGCATCTTTTACTTTGTACTTCTTGTCCAAGGAGTTTCATAACTCCTTTATAGTCTTGATTGGATTATACACATTGTACAATGTGTTATCCAATCCATTCAAAATGTAGTTCTTACATAGAAAATCCACATGTTTCCATATGCCCAAAATAGTAACCACTTTCCTGTCAGTCTCATTTTCTTTAAGAGTAGGAGAGTCTTCATAGATAAACTTCGTCAAATTCAATGTTGTGAGATAAAACAACATTTTCTATTGTCATCTCTTAAATTCAGAATCGTTAAATTTCTCTGGCTTTTCTCTATGGTTACTAGGAATGGGAGTAATGACTGATGTCATAGTAAGAGGTACAATTATACTTTTATTTTCAGTTGTCATTTCTTTTATATTAATAGAAATAGAAATTTAACTACTTTAATATGAAATAAAACAGAAAAAGAAATTGTTCACAGAATACACAAAGAATATAAAAAATGGAAATTTGTCTAAGATTGTTATTTCTATATTCTATGTATGATGAATGTTATGCATGATTTTGTAAACCAATAGTATTTATTTTATAAATACTTGAAATAAAATAAATCGAGCGACTTACTTGACTTCACGAAGTTGGAAAAATCAGAATTGGATTAATCAAGGCTAGTGTTTGAAATTATGTTCTTTAAGACAAAATTTTCCCCTCGCGGTAGTGCTTATGAGCTTCTCGGACGTCTTCCTCCTAGGATGTAATGATCGACTTCACATAGAAGAAGCACTACAATCTATCTTCTTGGCAAACCAAATTGTGTTTGTATCTCTCTCTTACACTAATGCTATGACATTGATGCACTATAATGCTTATGCCTAATTTGAATTTTGGATGCTTGAAATAAAGGAGGGATGACTTATTTATAGATTATTTATGTCTATTTGGAACAGGCATGGGGACACAACTTATGGTGTTTAAATAGACATGAAAGCAAAATGATGTATTTCTGTAGCCACATTCATGTTTGTTCAAAACAGACATGGGATTAAAAGGTGCGATTTAATAGCCATCTTCATGTTTGTATGGAACATACATGTGTTAAAAGGGTTGATTTAATAGCCACATTTGTAACTATTTAATTCAAATAGTCACGATGCGAATAGACACGCCCCCCACAGGTATAACCGAATCCATGAAAAAAAAAATAGTGATAAAAAAATTATTTTATTTTTTCTTATTGACCCAATTCAACCCAACCCGGCCCGGCTAGGTTTGGTTTGGCGCATGTGTGTGTGTGTTTATATGGGCTTGACCTATGTTGGCTAGGTCTATTGGAAATGTGTCCTGACAAAGCCATTCACATAAAATATAAGCATGATTAATTAATTATTTCATTAATAATAATTAATATTCTATCATCACATGAATTTGTTTATTTATATGGGTAATTATTTGATCTCATGAGATGAG
>JAOXJP010005992.1:0-32513 GCA_025762735.1 Platanus orientalis | reverse complement strand
GTATAAGAGACAGACATTCTGCTCCATAAAGCATAGCTGGTCTTATAAAATTTTCCCTATTCTTTTTTCACACTGCACTCCCGAAACACCTCCCCACTTCAACCATCCCGCTCTAATTCAATGAGCAACATCATCTACAATATCTCCTTCTTTGTGCATGATTGAACCAAGACAACAAAAATGGTCACTCCGAGGTATCTCTTGGTTATCAATTTTAACTAATTCCCCATTTCTACTCATATTTTTGCTAAACTTGCATTCCATATATTCTGTTTTAGTCTGACTTATCTTAAAACCATTTGATTCTAAACTTGGCATTTACCCCCTCTCTAGTCTCATCAATCAACACAACATCATCAGCAAACAACATACACCATCAACTATTTGTCTCACACTAATGCAGGAAAAAAAAACCATGAATTTCCCCCCTTCTCTTTATTAACTTCATTTTTTTTTTTTTTTTGGATTTCTGTCTTTGACCGTTTGAGGGAGAAGATTGTTTTTGCAAGAAGATTTGCTAACCAAGTCTTGTATGGGTATTTTTGTTTTTAAGAAACTGTAATGAATCTGCATGCCTAGATCCAGTTTTGGTTGCTGTAGCAGTCATACCACCATTAACATTAATTCTATCATGAGCTGTGATAACAAAACTATCCTTGGTTGAACAGTTAAATGATCTTATAATTGTGACATTTGGAATGTTACTTAACAAGATGGTTCATCTTGATTAGTCTGTGGGTGTTATGGATGTTGCAGACCAAAAAAAAAAAAGGTTGTCTGTGTGTGTGTTTAAGAGAATTTCACTGTGTATTTAAAAGCATTTCACTTGCTGATGTTCATGTGATTGAATAACTATTCTATTTTGGTTATTTGGAATTGAGCATGTATTGATTTTATCTATATTTATAGATTGGAAGCTGCTGTTCTTGATCTAGTTGCAGATGATAGTATTGGTCTGCAGAAACAGAAATCTGTATATCATTGGGATAAGGTATTTTCAACAATCAAATTTTGATCTTCTATAATTTATTTTTAATTGAATATTTTTCCTCAAGTTATGAATTTTACATTGATGACAGAGGGGTAAAAAGTACATCAAGTTAAACAATGGTGAACGTGTGACAGCCAATGGAAAGGTATAATTTGAACCCTGTTGTGAATTTGCAAGGAAAGCTTATTTCAACTCTTTGATTTAGATTTCTTTGGTTTATATGACCGATACGTTGAATTATATATTTTTAGGTATATCACAGAATAACCTGTGAGGAACTACTCTTCCAGTATATGTATTGATTTTCTCATTTTTAATGTAATATTACCATTCAAAAAAAAAAAAAAAGAAAAAAGAAAAATCAAATCTTGTAGTATTGATCCTATTGAAGTTGTAGTGTGCCGGACACTACACACAGATGATGAAGATAGGTTGAAATGTGAGCACTGGCTGTACCCATCATATGAAAGAGATTGATGCAGCATGCATGTAGGATAATAAAGTGTGTGCATAGAAGATAGACATAAAACCACTAAAACAATAAAGTGATAGAGCCTACTTGCACAATTCACATGCAAATTCAGTTAGTTCTTAAGTTGTATTCATTATGCATTAGAAGATTAAATGAAAACAAAGTAATGAACATTAAAGAAACCTAATCTGTGTCTTAAACAAACCTAACTAATTTAGAGAAATAGGAATGGTGACGTTGTTGTCCAAAAATCTGATGCTAATAAAAGTAGGTTGAAAGTGATCAAAATAAGGTGAAAATGTGGGAAAACAACAAACAAAACAAGAATTTTACATAGAAATATTAAAAGCAGGGTTTAAATATGATTAAGGTCAGAAAAATAAGGCTAAAACAATGGATATACTCAGAAAATTAATAAGGACAGCCCCTTAGCATATACCACACAACCACCTAAATTGCTACCTTTAGGAATTTGAAAAGAGAACAAATATTACATACCTGGGATCAAATTTTGTTGTGAGAGAGATCCCGGAGGCCCTTTATATGTTGTCCATAGAAGTCCAACGCAAGAGGCCAAGAACAAAGGGATTTGTTAGAAGTTCAAAATCTGCCCCAGGAAAAAATAGAGGTGCCACCTGGTTATAGTAACTCAATGTGGGGTTTTAAATAGAGGAGATTTTCCAGGGGTTTGCTGATTGCTATTGGGTCACCCAGGGGTGTGTAACACCCTGGAGAAATCAAAACCTCCAAAGGTCTAGCTATATGGGGATGACACTCGATCTCTCAGAAAGTGATTTTCACCCTGTTTCACGTATGGCACTGTAGGAATCTGATGCAACTTTCTTCAAACAACAACTGTGGTCAATCTTCCACTTGGAATAGGATTGTCTAGCCCTTATTGAGGTCTTGGAAGTGATGGTTCAACCAAGTCTTCAATACCTTGAATGTGGTGATGATTCTTCTAAGGGTTGTTGGTTTTCAGCAAGATAAAAAAAAACTTGTACAATAGTTAGAAAGATGAAAAAGAAAAGGGTAAGAAGACCTTTAACCTAAGGGGAGGGAGTAGTCTCCACCATCAGCATAAACCAGGTGGGGGCCTAGTCCCATTCTAGAGTTTTGGAGTTTCCAACTTGCAAGCAAGAGGAAGAAGAAGAAACTCACGTTCAAACTAAACCTAAAAATCGCATAGCTGAAAAATTCTAGTCATGGGGTATAAAAGACCCCCCACGACTAGGTCTGATACAAATAAATAGAAACTGGACTCAAATACCCCCATGCCTAATATCTTATGTCAAAATTACCCCCCCACACAACAAATAATGACATAAAAATCCCCAAAAAGTAAACAATGATCAAATTACCCTCACAATATGTGTCTCCTCCAATAAGTGACACAGACACTACCTAACAAAATAAAAACAATAAAAATAAATGCCCCCAAACATGTAGGGACCCTCCATTGGAACCAAAGTAGGGGTCCATCTTTCCTGTGCCGTCGCTGGTAGGTCTGGAACTCATGCCTGGATCCGATGTCCTCATCAGAGGCCTACCAGGATCTCCATTGCTGCCCCTAGAGAGGCTCTAAGAGTGGTAGCTGTGGTGGTGAGAGATCCAATGCATATATATATCGATGAATAACAAGATTTAATTGATAGATAAGGGGGAGTGCAAAGCAAAAGGAGGAAGAAACAAAGAAAAACTAAAAAAGAGGGAACATTCTTCCCAAAAATCCAAAAAACTAACAAGTAGCTAAGATGAAGGGAGACTGCCCAAATACATCGAATCCCTGCCCACCCTTGATTTAGCTAGCTTATCTACAAGAGAATCAACATCTCTTGGACTCTAATGGAATGAGTGAGATCCAGTGCATATTCAACCACATCTATTGACACCCATCAAACCTCCACACCCCTAGCTTCTTCAAAGTGTTGGGTTTACTAGAAAGGAGATGAGACATGAGTCTCTTTGCTGTCTCATGGCCCAGCTTAACCCTTTATCTACTGTTGCCTCTACTTTGTCGTTTGCGCATGCAGGTACTGATGCGGACATCATGACCAGGATGATGATTGGGACATGTTCATGATCATTTTATTTTCTTTTCTTTATGTAATTGTATTTCATGTAAAAGTGGACACCAAAATTTGAGGGTATTTTCATATTTATTTGTCTAATTAGGGGTTTTTATGTCATTTATTTTAGAATTGGATTAATTTATAGAAGAGTTATGAGAGGGAGGGATATTTTAGTTTACACATGGCTTTACTTTGTAAAACCTAGTCGTGGGCTTTTATTCGTGGGGCTTTATAATAAGAGCCCACGACTAGCACTTAGTTTCTTATGCGATAATATGCAAAGATTTGAAGTCTCACGGTGCTCTCTCTTCTTCTTCCTTCCCTTGTCGCAGGTTGAAAAATAAAAAACTCTGGATTGGATATAGGGAAATCCTTAGTTTAATGATTGTGGTGGAGGCCACTCCCTTCCTCTTGGGTTAAAGGTCTCCATCTCTCTTCTTTCTTAATTTTTTAAAAAGTATTTTACAGGTTTCTTCTTGCTGGAGCAGAACTTGACAACAGATTGTTCATCTATATTTTGCCCTTTGAGTTTTGCTTGAACTAATGTATCTAGGAGGCTCCCAAGGCCAATACGATCTAGCGGCAAGCAACCTTACAAGACAAGATTCAGTTTTGAAGAGATTGTAGGGGGATTTCCTCACCCCAGGCATGATTATAGGAGCTAACGACAATCCACGAGATCAGCGCCCATCGTCTGATCTTCAGAGGTTTGAGAAGTTGGTGTTTCCCATGTTATTGGGAACCCTTGGGCGACATTGATGGAAGTCCTACTCTCTGGAAAACTGATCACATGAGGGCCATATAATTTGATTGAGAAAACCCAGGCGTTAAGTCCTGTTTCAAAGGGATTCCACGAGATGGGTTAAAAATCATCAATCATCATGGATTCGAACCATTCGACGCCTCTAGGTCCTTGTGGACACTTGGACGATCCTCTAGGTGTGTTCAACTAGCATAAATCTCTTCAATCTACTCATACCCCACTTGGATTATTCCAAGTCAGGCGTGAAACAGGGTTCCTAGGCTTCTTCAGGAGATTGAGTATCAGCATCCATGGGACAAAGCTTTAACAGATCCAACACTTGGAGGTTGTCTTAGACCCTTGGGCGACTCCATAGATAGCAGCAAACCTCCGAAAGTTCTCCTCAATTCGAAGTCTTACCCAGGGTATTCCTAGGCTGGCGGCAACACCAAAACAAGCTATATATATTTGGGGTTCTATCAAATACCAACTACTGTCCACTTCGATTATAGAATAAGATTGCCTTTATATTCTGAAGAAAGCAGGGAGCTGCTCTACAACCACATCAGGGTCTATTCCTCAATTTAACCTCTATTCGAATCCCCATACAAGGTCTAACTGGTGAA
This sequence comes from Platanus orientalis, assembly GCA_025762735.1. Classification (NCBI taxonomy): domain Eukaryota; kingdom Viridiplantae; phylum Streptophyta; class Magnoliopsida; order Proteales; family Platanaceae; genus Platanus; species Platanus orientalis. The sequence continues at coordinate 27,610 of JAOXJP010005992.1, read as the reverse complement.
TGTTATGGTATGTGCTTCGGGCTGATAGCCTAAATTTTCTGGACATGTTCCTTCCAATTTTAACCCATATTATAATCCCAAGTCATGTCCTAAATCTGCTCTTAAGCTTTCTTCGATAACCTCTATGTCTGTCTGCTATCCTCTTTTATTATTTAAATGCTTGACCTTGTTTTTAGTACAAGTATAACCCCAGATTTTGGACAGCACCCTGTTATTTTCAATCTCTAATTTATTTTGGTAATCTGAACTAATTAATTAGGCCCCTTATTTGTTTGTTACATCGTGATCCCTAATCCTTTAAGGCTTATGAATATCATTAGAGAATCAGTTGATTTAGTGTGTGGATGTGCAAGTAGGAATCTTGCTTATATCTTATTATTGCTCTTCAATTTTATTCCTAGCTCTTGTGCATACATCCATTAACCTACATGCATGCTGCATTAGGTACCCAAGCTTATACTTTAAGTACCTCAATCTCTATGCCTAGTCATCCTTGGATTATTGATTTAGGCGCTCCTCATTGTATGACTGGTATGCCTAATCTTTTTCTTCATATCTATGTCAGCTCTGGGAAAGACAAGGTGAAGATAACTAATAAATCGTTGTCTTTTGTTGTTAGCAAATGATGCATCTCTCTTACACCTTCCATGCCTTCATTTTTAGTTCTTCATGTTCCAAATTTTAAGTTCTGTTAATCATATTACGTAGGCCTTCAGTTGTTGTGTCATCATCTTTCCTTCCTATTGGTTTTTTGACGTAGGTTTTCTAAGGGCCTATTTCTTTTGTACTTTCCATCAACATCTGAAGCTGATGAGGTGTTACAAGAAGGAATCAAGAGTTGGCAAGAGGCTTCTTCTGGACGTGTGGCATCCGATTGTAGGGTGTTAGCTGAATGAAAGGGAGAATGATGGGGGATGGGTGTGGGTATGTGGGTTGCCGGTGCATTTATAGGGCCAGACTACCTTTGAAATGATTGGGGATTAGTGTGGGGGTTTGATAGACTTTGAGACCCATGACCCTGGGTCGATGAAATGGCTCTCATTGAGGGTGAGAAGGTTGGAGTTGGCACCTGATTTTGTGTGGCTCTCTGACGAAATGCTAGCTTATAGAGTTCAACTATGGAGGTGGGATCTTCCATGGGCTTTTCCAGTGTCGGAATTGGCTTAAGGACAAGGGGATTGGAGGAAGGATGAGGCGATTGCCAGTGGTGCAGGAGGAGGTGGTGTTAGGTGGGAACAAAATGAGGATTCGGATTTTGAATCTTATAATCGATTGTCAGATGGCGTCCGAAAAGTGGAGGAGGGATGTCTGATCGTGGGTAGGTGGAAGATGATGGCCCATCCAGGGGGCTCGGGTGGCAAGGGGGAATGTTGTGGACTGACCCATTAACCCGAGGTTAGACCGGTCCAGGGAGCTTATTAATAGGGCGAGGCAAATTCATGGTCTGAAAGGAGCCCAGTTTCAATCCGAGAGGCCTAACAACTATGGGCCAAGGATTAGGGGTCGTCGTGATGGGCCTGGACCTTGTGATCGATCTTTGATGAGACAACCCAGGCCCAGGTTGGGCTTTAGGCCTCCTTCATTGAATGTTAGCCTAGCGAGACATGATAAGTCAAGGCCCAAACATAAGAGGGCTTCGTCTAGGGCATGAGATAAAAGGAATGGTCGCTAGGATGTTCATGCGTTGAGGAGGGAGAAGACGAAACTCTTGATAGGTGATCCCGATGCAGGTGGGGCAATCGGATCATGGCATTCAGGGTGCCAACAAGGGGAGAAATAAGTTGGGGTTCGCTAATTGAGGCATTCTTCTATCAATTCGTCTGGTTTCTCGGCAAATAGCCTCATATAGGTATCATTATTCGGGTGTTCGGTGATAACACTCGCAGATGTGAGGTCCATATGCCGGATGGGAAGGGGAAGGCAACGATGCCTGCTGTGGAGCCTAACAACGACGAAGGTGAGTTAGATTAGGGGCTGGGTGCTGGGTATGAAATGGGGTGGTCGAAATAGGAGGTTTTGGCTTTGGGGGGTGAGTGTAATAGAGTTTGTTCGAATGAGGGTTCTCCTGGCAAAGGGAACTACTGTGAGATGGATGATGGGGAATGTGGGGTAGAAAAGTCTTAGGGGGTTAGAAGTGGGGATTGATTTTGATCGTATTAGTGAGGATTAACGTCATTGGATGGAGAGGCCTTTTTCTGAGGAGGAAGTTAGGTCTGCTCTTAATAGCATGGAAGAAGACAAGGCTCTAAGTCCAGATGGGTTTCCATCAAAGTTTTTGAAAGAATGTCGGGACGTGGTGGGAAAAAATGTGATGGCAGTGTTTGTAGCCTTCCATTCCAAGGATCAATGGTGCAATGCTATTCAGTTCATATCTTTAGCGAATGTCATTTCAGAGTTGCAGCATGCATTTTTATCGGGAAGGCAAATGACGGATTGTTCTCTATTGGCAAATGAGTATATTGATGCAAGGGCTAAGGTTGGTTGGGCAGGAGTGATATGCGAGATGAACATGGAGAAGGCTTATGGTTATGTTAATTGGGGATGTGTCGACTAGTTTTGGATCAAATGGGGTTTGGGGTTAAATGGAAAAATTGGATAACAATTTGTATCTCTTTTTCTTCATTTTCGGTTTTGGTGAATGGTTCCCCTAAAGGTTTTTTTAAAGGTGGTTGTGGGCTTGGACAAAGTGATCCGTTATCTACTTATTTGTTCATTATAGTAGCCAATCTTTTGGGCAGAATGGTTGCTAAGGTGGAATCGGTGGGTCTGGTGGAAGGTTTTTCCCCTAATGGGGTTGGCTTGCCGGTTCCATTCATCTAGTTTGCTAATGATTCTCTTTATAGCGAAAGTAGATTTGGAAGGCATGAAAAATTTGAGATGTATTCTCTTGATTTTGGAGACTACCATAGGATTGAAAGTGAATTGGAATAAATCCACTTTAAGCTCTGTTGGTGTTGTTCTAATGTGGGGAGGCTTGCAGCTGTGCTTGATTGTGATCTAGTTCCTTTGCTGATTTCCTATCTCAGTCTTCCCCTTGGTGCGAAGTCCTCTTCGGCTATTTGGAATCTGGTTGTTGAGTGAATGAATAGAAAGCTCTCTAGTTGGAAAGGGGAGTATCTTTCCAAAGGGGGGAAATTGGTTTTGCTTAAAAGTGTTGTTGCAAGTGTGCCTATCTAGTTTTTATCACTTTTCAGGCCCTAAAGTTGGTTGTCAAGCAACTTGAGTGAATTCAGAGGGATTTCCTTTGGGCTTCTTCTTAGGGCCAGAGGAAGATCCATTAGGTTGGTTGGAAGGATGTGTGTAAGCCGTTGAGGCAAGGAGGTTTGGGTATCAGGTCCTTGCAGGTTACCAATAGAGCCTTTCTCAATAAATGGTTGTGGAGATTTGGTGTAGAGAGGAATGCTTTGTGGCAGCATGCAGTTGCTGCCAAGTACGGGGAGGTTCGTTATGCTTGGGCTTGTAGATCTTCGGAGGGGTCTATGGGATGCGGTGTTTGGAAGGGCATTAGTAAATGGGAGGAGTCCTGCCGTTTTGTTAGATTCAAGATCAACAATAGTGATCGTGTGAGATTCTGACATGATCCATGGTGTGATAGGGGTCTTTTGTTAGCATTTTTTCTTTTTGTTATAGCTTTGCTGAAAGCAAATAGGGGATTGTAAAAGATCATATGATCAGATCCAGAGTGTTTTTTTCTTGGAATATTTAAACCTAGAAGGAATTTTAATGATTGGGAGATTGAGGAACTGGGGCAGCTGTTGGAGCTTCTAGAGTGCTATTGCCTTGGGGACATGGACTTACTGGATGAGATGGTTTGGCTTCTGGACGAAGAGAAGGGTTTCTTTGTCAAATCTATGTATGAAGCGTTGCCTCCCTCCCTCCCCCCAAAATCCGTTCTCTTTTCCTGGTGAGTGTTTGTAACGTGCAGATCGAGACCAAAACCTCTTTTCTCATGTGGGAGCTATGGTGGGATAGGGCCTTGACGATTGATAAGTTGATTAGGAGAGGTATGATCATCCCCACTTGTTGCTGTTTCTGCATGTCTGTAGCAGAATCAAAGGTCATTTTTCATTCATTGTTCGTGGGGTACGCACTTATGGAGTTACTTTCTTAGCAGATTTGGGGTTTGTTGGGTTCAGCTAGACCCTATCAGGAATCTTTTCTCTTGCTTGCCAAATCAATTCCATGGTGGTGGGAGTGTGTTAAGTAGGCAGATGTGGTTATGGTGCCTACAACGATTTGCTAGGCTATCTGGGAGGAGCGCAATAGGAGATTTTTTGGAGATGTCTTGAGGATGCCCCGCAACATCCTTGATGCTATCCTTTCTAGAATTTATGGCTGGTTGTTTGTCTCCCAAAAGTGGGAGGGTCCTCCTTTCAGATTCTGGATTTTTGATTGTGACACTTTCATTTTTCAGCCCTAGTAGGCCTTTTCCTTGTGTTTGTTTTTTTCTTCTTGTTTGTTTGAGCATCTCTCATGCTGTATTGGTGTTTCAGTTTCGTTTAATGCATTATCTTATATTTAAAAAAAAAAAAAAAAAAAAATCCTTTTTCTCTTTTCTATGTTGAAAAGATTGTTTCATATGTTATGTATTTTCATTATAATTTCTTAGCTTCATTGTGAAACTTGCGAGTTCACCAAAAATTGTAGAACTTGTTGTTCACTTAGTAACAATAGATGTATTTCACCTTATTCTCTTGTTCATTATGATGTGTGTTTCCCTTTTACCTCTCTAAGCATGGCATTCTCCATCAAATTACATGTCCAGAAACCCCTGAACAAAATGGGGCTGTTGAAAGGAAAAAATGTCATCTTTTAAAAATTACTCATGCTTTATACTTTATCATGAATGTCTTAGGTCTTTAGGTTAGATGTTCTTCAAACTACAGCCTACTTGATGAACCATATTCCGTCGTGTCCTGGGTTTGAAATCTCCTCTTGAAACCCTTTATAGTCCTTTTATATTTTTCTTAATTCCTCTTAAAGTGTTTGGTTGTGTTTGTTTTGTTCATATTTCTAAATTTGTTCATATTTCAAGTCAAAAGGGGTATAAGTGTTATCACCCCTTAACTTGTAAATGGTTTGTTTCCATGGATATTACCTTTGTTGAATCAATGCCTTTTTCTTTCTTCCAATAGACTCTTCTTTAGGGGGGGAGTGTTAGTGAACACATGTCTTCTTCCTCTAGCTTTACCTATGCCAGCTTGTTTCAGCTCTTTCTTATTCATTTTATGATGGTGGTGATGGAAAAGTTAGTGAAAGTAATGAAGGGTAGACTGGTGGTGATGCAAAAGTTGGTGAAAGTTGTAAGGGGGAGATTTGCACTAGAAAGGAACTTTAGATGTATACAAGAAAAAAGAAAGCAATCTCAGAAGTTCTTCATGTGCCTCTGCAAGAAGTCTTTACTTTATCATCTGATACAGGTAATCCTTCTGATGTCCTTTCTGATTGACATCTTTGTATTGCACTTGGAGTTGTCTTCTTTGTGTTGTGTTTAGGTGCAAGAAGAAGAAGAAGAAGAAGGAAGAAGAAGAAGAAGAGAAATGAATTGTGGAGAGTCTTTTGTTATTCTCTCTCATACGACTACTTTATTATTAATATTAGGTATTATACTTAAAATACAAAAATATCCTCAGGTAACATATATACCCCCATGCTACATACTTCTACACTCCCTCTCAAGTTGGGTGGTAGATATCAGAGACACCCAGCTTGCCAACTAAGGAGTGGAATAGGTCATGATTAAGACCCTTGATAAGCAAATCAGCAAGCTGCTCCTCCGTCTTAACAAAAGGGGTACAAATAATGTCAGAGAGAAGTTTCTCCTTGATGAAATGGCGATCAACTTCAATGTGTTTGATACGATCATGTTGAACTAGATTATGGGTAATACTGATAGTAGCCTTAGTATCACAATAGAGACGCATAGGTGAGGTGATAGGGAATCTAAGCTTAGACAAAAGAAGACAGAGTCTCACAAACCCCATGAGCCATAGAACGAAATTATGCCTCAGCACTAGAGCGAGCAATAACAGATTGTTTCTTACTTTGCCAGGTAATAAGGTTGCCGCCAACAAATGTGCAGTAGCTAGAGGTAGATCTTCTGTTAGACATGGAGCCAGCCCAATCAGCATCAGTATGACCCTCAACACATTAGCCAGGTTGTTTGGAATACAAGTGCTTGGACTGTGTTTCAGATAGTGAAGAATACAATATACAACATCAAGATGAACAGTCGTGGGAGCATGCATAAACTGGCTCACGACACTCACAACATAAGTAATATTAGGTTTGGTGAGGGTGAGATAAATGAGTCGACTTACAAGATGTTGATACCGGCCTGCATCAATCAATCTTTCACCCATATCAATAGTGAAACGATGATTGGAATCTATAGGTGTCTCACTAGGCTTACAAGTGGTCATACTGGGTTCAACCAAGAGATCCAATGTATACTTACGCTGAGAAAGAAAGAGACCCTTCCTAGACCTGGCAACCTCAATGCCTAAAAAATAATGTAGCTGCCCTAAGTCTTTAATCTCAAATTCTTGTGCCAACTGTTTTTTTAACTGAGACATTTCTATATGATCATTCCCAGTTACTATAATATCATCAACATAGACGATCCATGTAGTAACAATGCTTAATGATTAAAGTATGATCGGCTTAGCTTTGACAATACCCAAACTGAAACACTGCAAGACGAAAGTGCTCAAACCAAGCTCGAGGGGATTGTTTGAGAACATAAAGTGCCTTCTTCAGCTGGTAGACCTTCTCTTTGGAAGATAAAGGGAAGAAACCAGGAGGAAGCTTCTTATATACCTCTTCAACCAAAGCACCATGCAGGAAAGCATTTGTAACATCAAATTGTAAAAGGGGTCAGCCCTGGTTAGCAGCAACAGATAGTAACACTCGAATAGAGTTTAACTTCTCCACATGGGAAAACGTCTCTTGATAATCTATACCATAAGTTTGAGTGTAGCCTTTAGCAATTAAACGAGCTTTGTAGCAATCCATTGAACCATCCGGTTTTAGTTTAACAGTGTACACCCACTTATAGCCAATAGGGATTTTATTCCAAGGAAGATTAACAAGATCCCAAGTGCCATTCTTTTCAACTGCTAACATTTCTTCCTGCATAATAGCTTTCCACTGTGGCTAAGACAAAGCTTCTGTGACACTACGAGGAACAAAAACAAAAGACAATCCAAGGGCAAAACGACGATATGAAGGACACAAAGAATGATAAGACACAAAGTTAACCATAGGATACTTAACACAAGATTGATCACCCTTGTGGACAACAATAGGGTGATCATAATCATTAATGGGGAGGGGGGGGGAGAGCAGAGGGAAAAATACCTGGAGCCAGTATGGATCTGAAGGGACATCTTGGTGGGATACAAGAGGATTGTTTGCTATAACTACTTTTTTCTTTCGCATGTAGACCTTAAGAGCTTGCTTCCCCTCACCATCAGCACTTGAATCAAATAGAAACACTAGAACATGAAGTGGAATAGAAGAAGAGTCCATTGTGGAAAGCTCCCTCTGAATAGAAGATTGAGTTGTAGAAAAAAAAGGAATTGTCTCATGAAATGTGACGTCCATAGAAATAAAGCGTTGCCGAGTAGCAGGGTGGTAACACTTGTAACCCTTCTGACTAGGAACATCACCCAAAAAGATACATTTATGAGACTTATGATTAAGTTTCTTTCTATGAGATTTGTCAACATGCACATAACAGATGCACCAAAAAACCTTTAGAGGAATAGGAAACAGTTGAGTAGGTGAAGAAAAAATATCAATAGGTGTCTTGAAACTAAGAACTCTGGTAAGCATTCTATTAATGAGAAAGGCAGCAGTTTGGACTGCATCTAACAAAAAAGTTTTGAGCACATTCATTGTGAAAAGTAAAGCACGAGAAACTTTAAGTAAAGTGTTAGTTTTTTCTTTCAACAACTCCATTTTGTTCAGGAGTTCTTGGACAAGTGGTTTGGTGAATAATTCCCAACTGATCAAGGTATGAAGAAAATGGATGAGACATATTCTCTCCTCCATTATCAGACCAAAGGATTTTTATCTTTTTTTATAAATTGTGTTTCAACCATCTTTTGAAAAGAAACAAAAGTAGGGAATACATCACTCTTCGATTTCAATAAATATACCCATGTTACTTTAGAGAAACCACCAACAAAAGTAACAAAATATTTAAAGCCAAATAAAGAAATGGTGGGGGCAGGACCCTACACATCAAAATGAACAATATCAAAAAGATAATCACTTTTATTCAAACTAATTGGATAAGAAGTTCGACAATGCTTTGCATATTGGTAAGGTTCACAGTGAAAAGAAAGACTAGAACCAACAAACAAGTGAGGAAATTATTGTTTTAAAGTAAAGAAAGAAGGGTGGCTCAACCGATTATGCCACTGAGATAATTGCTGAGAAAAAACATTGCTGTCCTTTATGGGAGAAGCTAGGAACTGCTGCACTAGAGTGGCAGAGTGAGAGGGAACATCTAAAATGTATAATCCATTGTCCTCATGTCCCCTACCAATCATCCTCTTCGAATCCAAGTCCTGAAACACAATAAGAAGGAAAAAAATGTTACACTACAATTCAAAGATTTAGTCAGATGACTCATGGATAACAAATTTAGAGTGAAGTTAGGAACTTGGAGTACGGAGGACAAATGTAGGGTAGGAGTGACATAAATACTTCCTTTACCCGCAATCGAAGAATAAGATCCATCCGAAATATGAACCTTATCCTTCCTAGAACAAATAAAATAAGGGGGGAAAAATGAGGACGTATCAATCGTGTGATCAAATGCTCTTGAATCGATGATCCAGGAGTGACCAGAAGTAGAAACAATAGCACTGAATGCAGAAGAAGAGGTACCTAACTGTGCAAAAGAGGTCTAAGAAGTCAAAGTAAAGGTGTTCAAACTAGACATAAAGCGTCGTAGAGCCTCATCATCACGAGTGAAGGTGTTAGTAGTAGGATCAGAAGATGAAGCCTGAATAGGTTTTGATAGAGTAGAAGTCACAGAATTGGCACTTGGTCTACCACCACTACTGAATCAAGAACCTCCACACTCCCTAGAAAAGGAACCTCATTGAGGAGAGTAACCCTAAAACTCCTGTGGACGACCATGCAAGTCCCAACAAGGGTCTTTTGTTTGTTGGAAGCGATCACAATGCTCACACTTTTGAGTTGATCTCTATCATCTTTGGAAAAACCACTTCAACCACCCCCACGGCCTTGAAAACCTCCTCTACCACCACGTTGAGAGGAGCTGAATGTAGACTTCTCAGTAGAAGGAACTAGAAAAGGACTCAACATAGCATGGCGACAATCCTTCTCTTCTTGAACATAAATGAATACTTCATTTAGTGATGGAACAGAGTCTTTTCCAAGAAGTTGTACTCAAATACTATCATATTTTGAGTTTAATCCTGCTAAAAAATCAAAAATACGATTCTCTTCAACCTCTCTGCTATACTCCACCATGTCTTTAGAGCACTTGGTACAATAAGTCTTGTAATAATCACTTTCCCGCTATAAGCTTTTGAGGGTAGAATAGCAGAATGAAAGAGACTTATCACCTTGTCGAACTTGGGAACTTTCTAACGTAGCTCATACATTCTAGCCTTATGTCTTTTCTTGGAATAGGTCTAGATCATGGAATCCCAAATATCTTTAGCAGTGAGAAGATACATAAAAGTATTAGAAATTTCTGGTTGCATGGAATGAAGCAACCAAGACATGATGACAATGACATTCTCAACCTGCCACTTGGAAAAGGTAGCAGATTTTGGATCAGGAGCTTTTGTATCACCTGTCAAAGGAGATTAAACATAGAGTACATAAAGCGATGTAGCACAATAACCTAGATTCCTACTAGTACCAACACATACAAATCTAAGTGGTTTTCTAATTACATTAGACATGCAATATTGAGAGTTAGGTTAACAAAATAATGACATAATTAAATCCTAATTTATATTCGTAAGATCACCAACTAAATTAGAGAACAAGTGAATGCAAGCTTGCTGGCCGAAAATCTTGGGTGTTCAAAACAAGTGTTTGGAATATGAGAATAGTGTTATTACATGAAAAAAAAGGTCAAAGCGTGCTAAAGCGTTGATCCAAGATGAAGTGTAGGCCTAAAGGGACCTTTCCAAAGAGTTGGTAAAACCCTATGGACTGGTTACACAAAAATCTAGCAAGCATGATATTTAGGACTTTTATCAAACAAGTGTGCAGTAAACTTCAAGTAATTCAAGTAATAGGAATTGGAGAGCTAAACCTTAGGGGTTTGTAAGGGCTAACAAAAGGTGAGGTTAGGGATTAGTTATCCCTACAAAACTAGAATACCCAGGAAAATAGCTCAAATAGTCCACAAAAATATACAAATGCTACCACCTAATTACTAATCAAATAGAGAATCAAAAGAAGCTGAAAACTGAAAAGTAGCACTTGATTTTGTAATAAATGATTTCCTTAATGTAGTTTAGCAAGCGCCTCCATTAAAATCCATGAGAAGTCCACTTGAAACGGCCCAAGTTAAAGATGATCACAATTTGCCCAAAAAATAGGTGTGCCACCCCACCTAGGGAATCCCACTTGGGATTTCTCTAGGGTTTCAAAAATCAGATCCCACTCAAGTGGAGGTGTTGCCAAGGCCTATAGAACACCTTAGTGTGTTCAAATTGAATCAAAACCTTGCTCCATCCAGTTGTTAGATCAAAACTCCAAGGATGGAAAATTGTCCAGATTTCATAATGTTGAGAAAACTAAAAAAATATAGAAGAGATGAAAAAATGGATAATCCTTTTAACCCAAAGGGAAGGGGCTGGCCTCTACCACCACCACTATTAACTTGAGGTTTCCAAGCCCCTTTCCAGGGTTCTTCAAGCTCTAGCCGAACAAGAGAGAAGATGAGATAAAATTTGAATTCAAAATTATTGCCTAAAGAGAAAGAGGCGTGGGGTTGCTCTTATAGAGCATCCCACACCTAGGGTATTACAAAGTTAGGTTCTTTTGGACCAAAATAACCTCACTCATAAAAACCCCTAAAAATACCCCAAAACAATGATGAGATATAAATATCCCTAATTAGACAATTTGGGACCAAAATACCCCAAAAAACTGTACCCCCTACAAAGAGACATAAAAATAAAGTGTAACAAATAAATACTACTAAATAATGAAAATAAATCATAAACATAGAACTAAAGTCTCTTGGGCCTGGAACATCATGTTGGCCCTTACTTGAACCAAAACAATTGTCTAGATTTCCTGCAATGCCTCTGATAGGTTTGAAAAGTACCCCTAGACTTGATGTCCTCGTTAGAAAAGGTAGCAGATTTCGGATTAGGTGCTTTTGTATCACCTGTCAAATATCCTAACTTCCCCTTACCCGTGATATAAAACTGGGTAGAGTGAAACCATGGTAGATAATTACTTCCATCAAACCGAACAGTTGTAACGAGAGAATTCGGAACCTCATTCACAACTCCATTAGCACTTCCACTGGGATCCGACGTAACATCATTGGTCTCTGACACGTACGAAGCCACGTACACAAAGTATGACACACAAACCCAAATACCAGGGTACAAACACAATACGCCAAGAATCTCACCAGTATTTCTAAACTAATCAGTCCCTTCCCACTGCTGTAAATCCAACAATCTTCTCAAATATCATAAAAAAAAAAAGAAGGCTCCAACAAGTCATACACGACATGAATAAATCATACCACCATTTAATAGAATAAAACCACGTTGAACATCCTCAAACAGTACATGAGGAACAAAAAACAGATCACACATACAAGGAAACACTAGTATAAGCACCACGAACTATGCAAGGCGTCAAACATACCCCACGAAATTCATCACTGAATCACCAATACAACTTGGAATGAGATCAAACAAAAATCTGCAGAACCCTTAGATAGGGGCAACCAAATCCATAACAGCCAAGCTTCGAAAAAAGTTCCACACAGATTAGGGTTTTAAAAATACTCAAATCTGGATTTTCTGTGAATTTCGAAAGAAAATCCCTTAAAAAATCTCAAACATCATGCACAATCAAACTATACCAAAATTCCCCAAAAATAATCTTCTATCAAAAACCCCTGTCAAACGACTCACCTCAACCCTATAAGTATGACTACTGACATCAGCGTACGGACACTAGAGGAACCAGGTTTCAGCAAACCCTTTTATGCTTTGATACCAAGTTGTCTTCTTCGTGTTGTGTTTAGGTGCGAGAAGAAGAAGGAAGAAGAAGAAGAGAAACGAATCATGGAGAGAGTCTTTTGTTATTCTCTCATATGACTACTTTATTATTAATGTTAGGTATTGTACTTAAAATACAAAAATACCCTCTGGTAACATATATACCCCCATGCTACATACTTCTACACTTAGGAAGGGCATTTTCTCTTGTACTTGACACGTAGCTGTTAATCATGTTTCATATGCTTATCTTCATCATTTCAAACTTTTTTGTACTTTCTTGTATTCTATTTCTATCCCTTGCCGTGTTTTAGAGGCTTTCACCTAACTAAACTATAGGGAAGCCATGGAGGAAGAAATGAAGGCATTGGAAAAGAATGTTACTTGGAATGTTGTTGACCTATCAAAGGCAAGGAGCTAGTAGGATGCAAATGGGTCATCTTTGTGAAGCTTTGACCGGATGGACAATGGAGAGATAAAAGGTTAGGTTAGTGGCAAAAGGTTACATTCAAACTTATGGGATTGACTGCCAGGAAAGCTTTGCACTTACGGCCAACATGAACTCTATTAGAGTTCTTATATCACTTGTAATCAACCAAGGATTGCCTCTCTTGCAACTAGATGTAAGGAATGCATATCTTTGTAGATACTTGGAATAGGAACTAGGGAGGCTACATGATGCCATCTGTATGATTTTACCATGTCTCTAGGAAAGGGTAGTGTGTAGACTCGAGAAATCTCTATATGGTTTGAAGCAATTGCCTAGGGCATGGTTTGCAAGATTTCGAGGTGCTATGGTCAAGAAGGGATACAAACAACTTATGCATATCATATTCCCTTTGTCAAGCATCAAGTTGGTAAGGTAACATCTCTAATTGTCTATGTTGATGTACCGTAGTAACCTTCAATGATCAGTGTAAAGTAAGCTACCTAAATAGCCTTCTAGGAAGTGAATTTGAGATCAAGGATCTGTGTTATCTATGATACTTTCTTGGAATTGAGGTTGTTTGATCCAAGAAGGGTATTTTCTTGTCAGGAAGGAAATATGTTCTGAATGTACTAAGGAATCTGGCATGATGGGCTGCAAACCTTGTGAAATACTCATTTGATCCCAGTTACAAATTGTAAGAGGAAGGTGACTAGCTGATTGATGTGTCCAGATATTAGAGATTAATGGGGAAGTTGATTTATCTCTCATTGACTAGACCTGACATCACATGTGCAGTGGGAGCTACAAGGCAATTTATACATGCACCCACTACAACACATTTAGAAGCAGCCTATTGAGTTCCTCTGTACCTGAAGAAGAGCCTGGCAAATCTCTTGTACAACAAGATAGTTGACCTTAGACTTGAGGCATTCATTGATGTGAACTGGACAGGATTTGTATCAAACTGGAGGTCCACATTAAATTACTGCACATTCATTGGGGGAAACTTGGTCACGGAGAAGCAAGAAGCAACTCATAGTAGCGAGATTTAGTGCATAGGCAGAGTTTAGATCCATGGCCCATGGGATCTATGAACTCTTAAGGATACATGGTCTGTTGAGAGAGTTGGGACTCGTCACATAAGGCCCAATGAGTCTATATTGTGATAATAAGGCAGTATAGAAGCTATGATCCAGGAGGTCTGAACACCGTTTGTGAAGATTGAAGAATTAGCAGATTTGTTTACTAAGGGTTTATGTGTTCTGAACTTTAAAAGATTGTTGACAGGCTAGGTATGAGTGATATCTTCATACCTGCTTGAGGGGGAGTGTAGGAATGTAGTAGTATATATTGTGTTTATGTAGTAGGGGGATTTCTATCCAAGTATACTTGGTAGGGTATACATGTAAATATACTACATACTTGTACTTTTATATTTTGTTTGGTTTATATATAAATTCTGTATGGGAGAGAGGGCAGACACTCTTAATACTTTTTTTCTTTCTTCATACGTATTTTATCTTCTCTCCTCCTTTTTCTCATTCTCAACCCTATATCTGTGACAAAGAGTACCTTAGAGACTAATCCAACTCCTTGATCCGTGTTATTTTTGGCCTTCCTATTATCTGTTTAGAGTCTTCAACTTGCACCATTTCACTTCTTCTCACTGGTGCAGTCATTGGTCTTTGTTGCAAATTATTGAATCATGTCAGTCGACTATCCCGCCTTGGTATTTGTTGCATACACATCGCATATTATATATTTTCTGTAAAAATTTGTGCAGGAAAATTTAAGATGTGAAAGTGCAGTCATGTAACAAATAAGCATTTACCTACATGATAATGTTATAAAAAAATCAAGCATTGTAGCGGTCGAATGTACTTGTCTAAATTTAAAATATTGTTGTCATCTCCTCCATGATGTACTTTGTACTATCTACTGCATGTAGCTGCAGAACTGGGCCCAATTCATGAAGTTGTACCACATAATGTACTTTGTAATAAACCCTTGGTATTGCTCCTTATCACAAGCATAAAATGTTTTCATCAACTGTGCCTGATCACTGTGGTTTGGACTTGGAGCAACACCATAATCTGATCCATACCTGTAGCTATCTGGTAGCTAGAAGCACTTGTAGCACTCCCTGATACTTTCTCCTAACCGATGCCACCAGTAATGAACTCAAATCCTTGGATAATTCCATCCCTACCTTTTTGGTGTATTTGTCTAGAGATAGGATAGGGATGGCTAAAGTAAAAGGGAAAGGATGTTCTGTCCAGGATTTGGTGTCTAGGATGACGTCCAGTACACCAGGGGACGTCATATGGAATAAAATGCATATTTCATATTCAAAAAATGCATCACCCACCCATTTTATTCCATATTACGTTCTCTGGTGTCCTGGACACCAAATCCTGGACATAACATCCTTTCCGAAGTAAAATTGTTTCTGTTGCTTGCTGCCTTTGCTGATGTCACTGCCCTTAGGTCTTTTTTCAGGTTACTTGCATTTTGCATACCATCATTGGTATTCCAAGGGCCTGGTTGAACCCTGTTCCTCTGAATTTTATGTCTTTCTGCAACGTGCATTGTTTGTTGAAAACCACTTCTCTTTACCCACACCCTTGTAGACAGTCACCTATAATCTGGAGTTATTTTATCAGCACGTCAAATTCATTAGTGTCATCAAGGGCTAGACTAGCTCCTGTTGTACTCATCAAGGGCCCTGACTTGATCTTTTTTATGTTTATCCATAAAAGTATTTGGCCATAGCTGGATCACCCAGTTTATCCAACATTTGATCTTCAGCCTTATCCAACCACACATCAATTCAGTTCTCATTGTATATGTTTCTGGAGTCTTTTATTTTTATTTTATTTTTTTGAAGTTGCTTCACTTTGTCATATATGATGTGTTTGATCCTTAGACTCGTACTGAAGTGCACATATACCAACTTCTCAAACTTCTGATTGGAGAGGCTCTTTAGTGTCTTCATGTGGATCAGAGAAAAGGTGTTCCAGTTCCTTTTGCATCCAATGTATAGGTTGTTTGTGCTAGCATGTGAACAGTGATTCTTCTAAGATCAAGGGCAACCATCCTGGATAATAAATGCGGCATGAATTTGGTGCAAGCCCCCCAACCAATCAGGGAAGGGGGAAAGCCAAGAAATCAACTTAGGCTGATTTGCCCCCGATTCAGTTAGCGGACGAGCTACAACATTAGCAGATCGCCTGGCATGTCCAATGCAGATCTCTTCAAAAGAGGAAAATAAGGGTTCACAGTCTTTAATGTAAGGCTGATACCCATGACTGAGGGACTGGTCACCCTTTAAACGGCTAATGATAGTGGACACGTCTCCTTCCAAACTTTCTTTGTGCCTAAATATAATTGGTATGTAAAGACCCAAAGGAGCAGCTTGACTTTTAGTGACTGAATCAGGAATATTAGCTCTATTTTTAAATCTAGCAATGACCATCTTGTCATTTCGTATCCGAAAACAACTCCAATACCCGTTACTCTTGATGCAGAAGTTGCCCTATCAAAATTTACTTTTAAGAAATTCTTGGTTTGGAGGGATCCATGAAAGGGAACTTCTAGGATCGACTTCCACCTGAACTGGCTCTTTCTGAGGAAGGGGCTTTATCGCTAGAATATCTTGACACATCTTTCTTGAGAAATATGATTCACATGTGTAACAGAGTTAAAGATCTTAGTCTGACCTCTTTATTGGTCCAAGAAGCCTTCACAACATCTTCTACAAATCTTGTGTTATGATTTGAAGATTTCAACAATTTCTATGCCCCTTCCCATGTTGTCAGAGTGGAAATAGTTATAGGTGAACTAGGGTTGTAGAAAGAAGAAGAAAAAGAAGAAGAAAGGAGAAAGAAGTAACATGAGTGGGTCCCTAGACATCATAATGAATAAGAGAAAATAGAGCAGAACTGTGACTCATACTTGAGGAATAGGAGGAACGACAATGCTTGGCCAACTCATAGGTTTGACAATGGAAATCTGAAATAGAAGAGCATGAGCCCAGAAAGAATATGTAACATGGGAAAGGCGAGAAGGCCAAGACGAGAATGCCATAGAAGAAGCTGATCACGCTGAGAAGTACGTAGTGGAACAAAAGGTGAGGAAGACTGATGAACCGGAATGGAGGAAGATGGTGTTTGTTGAGTTGTAGAGGCAACATATAAACATTCATCCATAAGATGTAACTCCTGATCCTCATGGCCTCTACCAGTTGTCCTTCTTGTCTCAAAGTCTTGGAAAACACAATAGGAAGGAAAAAAAATAACACTGCAATTTAAAGCTTTGGTAATATGATTAACAAAAACAAGGTTCAACTGAAAATTGGGATCATGAAATATAGAGGACAAGGACAAGGAAGATGTAAGAGGAATGCAACTGATACCAGCTACAGAAGATGAGGAACCATCAACAATACATACCTTGTCTCTACCAAAAGCAACATGTTATGAAGAAAAAATGATAGATATACTGGTCATATGATTAGATACCCCGGAGTCTATGATCCAGGGATGACTAGGTAGGGAGGCATGAGAAAGAGAAGTACTAGAACAGGCAGAGAGAACATAATCATGCTGAAACTGAGCCATAAAGCACCGTATAGAGGGGAAGTCTTCAAAAAAAAAAAGAAAACCTGGGCCACGAACAAGCACAGGACAGAACTGCTTCTCAGAGATGTCACAAAGCAAAAGAATCACTGCAATACACCACGGCCAACCACAAACAGCATATACCCTGGCAATACACACCCAACAACCACTCAAGGAGTCTAGAGCATCCAGCACAACCCAAAAACCAACACAACACCATCCACAAGCTTAAAAAAAGCCTCGCACAAGCTGTCGAGCACTGCACCACAGCATAAGATGTACAACAACACAAGATATCCAACAACACTTGCACACTACTAAATACAACCACAAACCTCAACCGGTAACTTCAAACACGATAGGGCCGAAATATATCACTGTTGATAGTACGAACCCCAACACATCACAAACAGCCCCTTGAACAGCCGTGTTGGAGAAGGGAGGAGCCCAAGCCCACAGAACATCACAACAGGACTATCAGCATAAACACTGCTTCCAACTCTTGGAAAGACTTTAAGGAGCATATACCACACCATAAACAATCCAACCAACAGCAGAACAATAAAAACATGGCAACCAACAACTTCGAGAGAGTATAAAGGCTATAAACAGTTACAATCGATTCAAAGTACTAGCAATAGATGACAAATAAGAGCACTCAGC
The DNA here is from genome assembly GCA_025762735.1 of Platanus orientalis. Lineage (NCBI taxonomy): Eukaryota > Viridiplantae > Streptophyta > Magnoliopsida > Proteales > Platanaceae > Platanus > Platanus orientalis. The sequence continues at coordinate 9,650 of JAOXJP010005992.1, read as the reverse complement.
CTGTGACAGAGGCTAACTGCAAGCTACAAACAGTTGAAGACACGCATAGTGTTGCAGATACCAAATATGCACGGAATATATGAAACAGAGATCCAGAGAAGCTTTGACAGGGCATCAGCTGGCAAGTAGAGAGACTTCGATGGAGTTCAGCATGTAAAGCGACCCAGAAGGAAGTAGAATTGAGGCCTGAGTATGCATAGCAATCCAAGAATTGAACACGAATAGGGACTATACTGCCCTGGCGGCAAAAAGGAGGGGACAAACCTAATGAACACACTCAAAACTGTGCCAAACTCCATGAGATTGGTGTTGAATGCTTCGTAATGTTGAATGAGTGTGAAATCGAACAATCAATCAAACAAAAAGACTCCAAATGAAGTACATTGAACAGATTATAGGGAAAACTTGAGTTCAGTCCAAAACCCTTGGAATATCCATAAACCCTCTACATACATCCAAATGATTTCAAATCTGAACCAAAAAATCTCTAAAATCAAGACGTTTCCAGATCTTAAAAAACTGGGGTGCTGTCTATACGGATAGCTGATATCAGCCTGCTGCCTGCTGATGTCAGCACCTCCCTGGAGTAGAAATGGAGAAGAGAAACCCTAGGACCTTTTTTGTTGGCTCTGATACCAAGTGGAAATAGTTATAGGTGGACTAAGGTTTATAGGAAGAAGAAGAAGAGAGGAGAAAGAAGTATGGGGGATAAAACATTTGGAGAGTGTTGCACTTTCATACATATGAATTTATTATTAAAAAGGATACTAGAGACATTACATTGATTATTTACAAGTATACCACTCATGTGCAATGTGCCAAAACACCCTTACATATTGTGTCCATATACATTCATATACACCGACAGCCAGAGTACTGGTGCAACTGATTTAGATAATAGGCTGCAAACAAACAATATAATATATGGAGTGATAGGTTTAATTACCATTACGGTGTGCTAGTCATGGAGGAGTTGCTGTTTTTGCAGCCAATCTGTCATAGCCCAGTATCTTCTGAAAGCCATACAACTGCTTTTTAGTATTACCTTGCACATGTAGTCCCTTGCTACAATTTAATGTACTAGGTACCAAAATGCATTGCTACAAACTGTCTTTAACTTCGTTTGAAAGCTAGGGTCTCTTGTGTTGTTTAGTTAGCCCATCTTTTTTGATGTAGACTTTCTAGTGCAACTTTTTCCTACAACGATGCTGTAAATAGTAAATAGTAATGACGTTGGTGGGGAAGTGTATGATGCCTGGACTGACCAGCTTGTCTTGGGTGATCTTCCTCATTACTGCCTACTAATTTTTATTGTATATGTAGTTGGATGCATAATTGAAGAAATAGGCCTGGTCTGGCAGGTCAACTTGAATAAACAGATCATCAACTGGTAACCCGGGAATCACCCCTCTTTCTGGGTGGACACTCCTGTAGGTTCTAATGGCATTAGTAGACACCTTTCTCAGCCATGTTGACTATTTTCTTTAATCTTTACTGTTTATCTCTTGTAGATCTATTTCATCAAGTGGTGGATGTAATAGGCCATGCATGGAGTGCAATAAAATCACTTCATCCTTTCTGCTACTCAATGCCTCAGCAGTTGATTATACTAAAGTTCCTGGACCCTGATCAACCATCACACATTTTGGTCACACTTCTTATATATTTACCCTGGTCTTATGTAATGTAATTGTTTTCGATTTGACCTCTGATTAGTCATATCCTTCTGACTATAATGGAAGTTTTGTCATGCTTCCCTATTGATATAGCTGTAGATGATGTTGATCTCTGTTAATGTGTACACCCTTTCATAGTGCTCCTTTCTCATTCCTTAGTTATATTGACTTGTGGTTGATTGACCTTGGGTTAATGGGTTTGATATAGAATTGTTGTTTTATCCAGATCTGATGTTCTAAGTTATTTGTTTTTTTTTTTTTCCTTTTGTTTTGGGTTTATTTTATTTATTGGTATTCATAGTTTGTCAGTTTGTTCTTTGTTTGGCAATTGTCATGACCATTTACATCTTATTCTTAAAATGGTGCATAGGTCAAGACAGAAAGTGGCGCTAAAGTAAATTCTACCAAGACAGGTATATACAAGAAGTGGAAAGAAAGGTCACACAATAAGATATCACTTAAAGGAATGAATACTGAAGGTCGTGCTGAAGAGGCTATAGGTTTAGCAGGTAATGATTTGAACTCAGTCTCCTCTTTAGAAGTCGTCATGATTCTCACTTGAATTTTGATTGTACAATTTTTAGCTTATGTACACACACCCATACATACCAAACACGCCTTTTTGTTTCCTATCCTAAATATAATTTGTTCTCCTTTAGCATTTTCACTAGTGTTGTTTTAGATTTGTAGACTTTTGAAATTATGAATTCTTCGGCATCTTCTGGTTGGTTCATTGATGGTTTTTTCTTGATACCATGCATGGTTTACTGGGTTTCCCTTGGGATATTGATGTCAGCTTGCTCGTAGGAAGTTCCTTTAAGTGTAGGTTTTTTTTCATTGAACGCTATGGCTTCGTTATATGGACCTTTGATTTGGTTTAAGACACACCCTATCTCAACATTTACTTATCATCAGATTACCTTCTTTCTTGAAGTATGGTTGTGATGAATTAAGGCAGTTAGATAGGTCTATGATGTACCTATCAATAAAGGGGGAGGTGGGCTCGGCGTGAGGAAGCTTGGGGTTTGTCAGATCCATACCTGACCTTCATATAAAGAAATGAAGAACCAAGATTTTAGAAATAAGCAAAAAATTGAGAAAATTGAGTTTTGTTTTGATTTTGAACTGTTTCAAAACTTTCCACATTTACTAATATTGAGTAATATTGACCAAGTCTTATTCAAAATGGTCCCCATTGTCAAAAGATCCCATTTGTTGAATAGCTCTTGGAAAGTATTGTAGGTAAAAGAAAATGAAATTTCACAACTTCTGATGTTTTGTTATAGAACGTTGCTTTTTTTATTGGATCACACTGTTAGTATGATTATATCTCCACTTTCAATTATCCAATCATAAATTAAAGTAGCCATTTAAAAAGGCTTGTGCATTGAATTTTCTTCCTTGAAGGGCCTTTTTTTTTTCAGTAGTACCCTTGGGATTTTATGCAGGAGGAGGAATCAAATATTCAAATCTTAAATCTTAAAACTGAAAATTTATTTTTCAATGGGATTTCTTCAGCCTTATAATGATGTCATTAATATCTGGGTTTCAAAATCCTGTAATTATTATCTTGTTATTTTGTGGATATACCTTCCTCATATTTGTGCTTGTTCTTTCATTCTTTTATGTACCTTATTGTAGTTGATTGTTTCGTAAAGCATGCAAAAATCACAACTCTTAGGACATGACTGATTCCTACATGTAGCCTAATTTGTCGGGTTTATTGTATTTAGCCCTTAATAATGTACACTACACTCTTCACATGCATATCTAAATTCAATGCAACTTTTTAATGCTTCTGCATCAAGTACATATATGGTGTCATAATTTCCTTACTGCATCACCTTAAATTAAGGTTATAAATGTTTACATGTTAATTTCCATGACAGTCATACCATTATCCATTGTTGAAGAAAGGTTGCTGTGGAATCAATATAAACCTAAGTTTTTTTCTCTCAATGTCTTGGCTTTCAAATTATTTTTTTGAACATGTTTTTGTTTTGTAGGGGATCATCGGATGCGAGGATATAACAGAAAGTTCAAAGGAGGCAGGAAGCATCATTCAGTGCCAAATGCCCATGTGCCATCAGAACTCAAAAATCCTGAACAAGTTCGGAAGGAAAGGCAGAAAAAGGCGAGCAGAATCTCTCATGTCAAGGACAAACATGCAAAGGGGAAGAAGTTTGGGAAAAATGGAAAAAAGAGGAAAAACAAAGCATGAAATGCTAGTCTGGTTCAGATTTTCATGAGTTTACCGAAAGCCCTTCTAGGACACAGCAAGTGATGAAAAAGATGGGGTGGGGGTGGGGTTCCCAAAGCACTATTACAGGAGTGAACCCTGACAATTTTGACCTAGCTTTACATGTGATTTTTAATTCGAAGCAATTTGAGTTCCTCATTGTTTACCTCTTTGAGCAGGGATTTTTATCTTATTTCAGGTCTTCCTCACTATGTTGAGGAGACATGATCTAATGTTAAGCTACTGTTTTATTTGTATCACTATTGGAAATCCATTTTACTGCAAATTCTGATGTAGTGAATGCACAATATTGTGTATATGGAGAATCGGTAGATCGTCTATTCCCTGAAGTACTGATAAATTATATAAATGGTTTAAAAATTCATGGATACACACTCTCTCTCTCCTGGAAAGAATAAAAGGACAGGAGCAAGAATGGGAGGTGGGCACCAGACTGGGGCTTGTGAGATGTGCATTGGATGGCTTCAAACTTCTGTGTCCTGGGTAAGGCACAATCTTACAGAAACAGATCGACCATAATAGAAGTCCACAGCCCTCAGACTCTAGTAGCAAAGGAGCAATTACCTGGGACGGTCTATTATCACCCATGATGTTAAATTTTACGGAGCGATGTTGAGGCAGAAATCTGTATTTAGCTTCCCAAATAACCTTGAAGCTTTATCAATCACCCACCCAAGCCGGAGAGATCATTCCCATTAAAAGCTAGTTCTATTTCCTGGCTTTCCAGCGTACAAGTTGGTCGAGCTAACCCAATATGCAAAGCTGAGAGCCCTGATGGAGAAAGAGCCAAACTATTAATCTTGCCAAGCTACACCACAGAAGCTAGTACGTCGGATGAAATCAGAAGCATAAAGTTATTTTTGCAAATATACACGTTTGAGACTTAATGTTAAAGTTGTATTCTGAATTTTCTCTTTTTTCTTTTTGGGTGTGATGGGCTGGGGGGGCTTTAATAAGCCATGTGTTCCCTTCCAGGTGCTCTGGTACATGTCTCTCACTAGGTTGCTTCAGGCTGACCTGTCAAAGAGAGCAAAATTGATTATAAGGAAGACAACTGCCTCCAATCATGATAATCTCTTAAACGTGACTCTCTGGGAAGATTCTTACACTCCACAGGAATCCTTCAAACCAATACTAGGTTTGAGCGGAAAATGCAGAGTCTTGTCTATTCCCCTCAACATCTCTAAAGATACTGCCCACCCCATCTAGAACCTTCAACAGAGCTTCCATAGAAAATTGCTATTTACTCTTCCCCCTTTCGGTCTTTGTTCATACAGGAAGTTACAAACTCCTTAAAAGCCTTATACACTGTAATCGCCTTCCAATTAACTTCCATTTTGACAACTCGAACACTCTCAAAATCCTTGCGAACCTAGCCCAGCTAATCAGGTATAGTCTAATACTTTCTAACATTTTATTATATTCATGGTCTCCTTGCAGATCAGATCATCCATATAAAATGTAACAAGGAACTCTAGATATTTGATATCTTCATCTTTGAATGAGACCTCAATTCTAGTTACGGTTTCATTAGATATCTTACAACTAGAAGTCTTTTTTTTTATTTTTTTATTTCCGATTTGATTCCTCCACCACCGCAAACTCCAGTTAGATTTAGGCATGATACACTTCTTAGTTATTGGGAGAACCCAAATACTCCCTTTTGGATCCAAGGAACAACTCTCAGGATCTTTTTCCCTTTTGGACGATATGTCGTCATTCTTTCTTCTTTTGCCCCTTAGAATAGCCGATAAAGACTGAAGACGCATTTAGGACCCCAGGTCTCTGGTCTCATTAGTAACAAACTATACAAAGTAAGCAATGCAGTAAATCAAAAGGATGTTTGGAGTCACAAAACTTATTACACAAATGTCTCCGAATTGTGCCATATTGTTAGATTCACCATTAGAACCTCATCCAAAACCGCTGACCACCAAAAACAAGCCACCTTCAAAGAAACCCTGAACTTCACAAAATATCATAGAAAGATTATACATGACAAAACCCTCCCCATCTAAAATATCATAGAAAGGTCCACCCAAGAAACAACCCATTAAGATAAATTACCGGTTTAAGATAATATAAATAAGATTAATCACAATAATAAAGCAAGAGGCAGAGAACTCAACTACAGAAAAATCTTGCTCACTTATGTTTGGGGTGAATGGGGGAGGGCTCTTACATTTCATTTCATAACCATCTTCCCAATAATGTTTATTGACAACAGACAGTAAAGTGCATTAAAGGAAGATTTTACCAGCATTTTAGCAACAGCAAAGTCTTTCTCTACACACCACATCTTCACAGCAAGAACAATAACAACTCAGGCATCAACCAGACCATATTGTAATTTACAAACACTTGGGTCCTCAGCCCACATGGATCTAAGCAGCTTAAGCAACACCCTGGCCTTGTTCTTGGCCCTGCAACTGCATTGGCTCTGAAGAAGCAGCAGCAACTGTGTCAAGACTCCTGCACAAATTGCTGCTTCTCTCACCCTCAAGGAGTCATAACATACGATCAGGAGCGAGCCCACCGCACTCTCACTACCTTCATGATCAGATACTCTGAAAACCATCTTAACAAGAACGTGAACCGCATTTGGGTTATCGATCACAGCTTTTCTAGCACTCTCTAGTCTCAATAGAAGTTCAAGGGTGGCCAATGCCATCGATGCTTGTCGGCTATTCGCACTCGAAATGTTTGTTATGAGGCCATCGACCACACCTTCTGCAATGAAATTCTCTTGATTCAATTCTAAAGAACACAGGGCTGAGATGGCTTTTATCCCAGCATCAGAGGCTTCAGAATTCTGATGTAGAAGAGTGATCAGTTCTTTCAGGAGGTCTCGGGTTTGTCCAAATTTCAGACAAAGATCTTTGGTTTCTGAAGAAGATGCAATTGCCTCAACTAGAGAACACAAACTCATCTTGATCTTAGTAGTGCCCTGGTGTAATAAAACCAACATGGATGCTAAATTAGATTCTTCTTTAAGCATATCTAGAGAACCCAATTCGATAAAAGGAAAAAAGTTTAGAACACAAGCCAGAGCTTGTTCTACAAGCTTCAAGTCTTCTTGGTTGAAGTGGGCTGGTGGGCGATTACAATTATCGAATAACAGCCGCAGTAGTAGTGGGAGGAAGCCTAACTGGATCAACCCAGAACTTTTGGACCCCAATTCTTTGGACATCATTCTGATTTTTCCAACTGTTTCAAGCTTTGTTGCCATGGTGGTTTGCTGGGATTCAAGGTTGTGCTTCAGTGTAGCCAAGGAAAGGTCTGGATCAATCATTTTTAAGTAGTCAGGATCGAATCTGTGGTCCATTTGAAGCCACTGATTGATCAGATGCCGAAGAGTGTGGTTGGGAACCATGGATGGATCATGGAGCTTCTGCATTGTAACAGGACATGTGAGATTCCCAGCTGCAAGCCATTTCTCTATGCTGGATCGATCATAAGTTTGGCCTGTGCAGAGAGTGACTGGATCTGTGATCAAGTCAAGAGTAATTGGGCATCTAAACAAGTGAGGGATGGTCATTTGGTCATCCTTCATGAGGAACGCACAAAGATTCAAGCAGAAATATAAGAAAAATAGATGGGTTTGATTAGATTTATAATCTAAAAAATATCACGGACAGCAAATATATCTACTAGTACGTGAGAGTGATTTGATGGAGCTCAAATGCAAGCAAGTGGGTCTTCAATTCAAGAACTCTGGCAGCACTGAAAACCAACAACAGAAGCAAAAATAGTGATTTGGGTATTCAACTTCAGATTCCAGAGCTTTCTACTGACACTGAAAACCGATGTGAGATGGAAATCTAAAATGAGAAAACTCCATTCATGGCAGTAAAAAGGGGAATGCAAGCAAAGAGAGGGGACCGAGGTGAATTTTCAGGTTATAAGGACTAGAGCTTGCAGTTTACACTTGCAATAGAGAGCAGAGGGGTGTGAACTTGCAGAGCAAACTGACAGACAACACATGTGTAAGAGAGAGAGAGAGTAGCAAACAGGAGAGAAAACAAAAGTGCATCTTTATTTGGAGGAATCAGGAGAGAACCCCCAACCCACAAACATTACAGATGGCAATGATGGCCCTTCTCCCAGTGAGAGCAAGAGATTACAACAAAAACAGAGTATAATAATTGCTGAAACAAAGGACCAAACTCTCTCTCTCTACCCCCTATCTAAACATGTATATTTATGTATTATCTAGCCAGTCAAACTTACCCACCAATACACCATTTGAAAAAGAAAGCAATTGAAGTTTGAAAAGTCTTTTTTATTTTTTCGTGTTGGGGTAAGTTTGAAAACTTTGAATCCATCCGATTACCAATATAGGTTAAAAAAACGAATACAATAAAATAAAAGAGAGAGAGAGAGAGAGGGAGTAATGGTAGTCACAAGGCTCATGAGTGTGGCATTAATGTGAAGAGAATCCAACTAGGACAGTACTACTCAAGAGGAATGCTAGTCACACAAACCAACCAAGAAACCCATCTTGTTATAAAAAAAAAAAAAAGAAGGCAAGAAACCCATCAAGGTGGGGGTATATTTTTTAGTAAATGTAAGAGGTTGTGCTGTCAACACACTTATCAAAAGTACCCCTATATGTACACGTTCGACGGGTAAGGATGCAATTCCTAGCCCCACCAATTCCTAGCCCCTCCTTGGGTGGGTAGGGCTAAGAATAGCATCGATATTTTCCTCTCGTAGGGCCCTGATGGAATATAACCCCTGCAGAGATTCCAATCCAAAGGTATTCAATGCTAGTTTTACAGATAAGTGGCTTCTAAGTCAATTGGTGAGTATCTAATTCATCTACCCACTAAAATTCAATCATTATTTATCTGTCTTGATCTGATCAGCTCAAGATTTTTATGAGAGATAAAAGAAAAAAGAAAGAAAGAGGGGTTGATTAATTGTAGGATGAGTACAGTAGACCATTGATTTACATGAGACTTTCTGCTTGTAGATGAATGTATTTGTATAACCAAAGAAAGAAATGTTCTGTCCTCAATTTGTCTGTCCTCACTCACAAAGGCTGGTCCGTAGGGTAAAAAAACCCTAAAAGCAGTTTGCAAATGAAAAAGTAGTGGGATCGGTTTATGAGCACTTCCCTTGACCGTTGCTAACCACTGCACCCTGTCAGGGGGTGGGTACATCAGCATTGAAAAGTGATTTACACTTTTTGAGGAGGCATAAAATCACTTGTCAGTGCTGATGTGCCCACCCCTGACAGGGCGGTCGTTAGCAACGGGGTTAAGGGAAGTGTTTTTTATTCAAAAAATAGGTATCCAAAAAAAGAGGTGTATAGATTTAAACTCATAAAAAAGTGTTCAAAAGAAAAAATAGGACTGCAAAAAGAGGCATCAAAATTTTAAAAAAATACATTTCAGCCTGTGGTGTGGGTATATAGCCATATAGGGAAAGAAAAATTTGGGAACAGAAAATTTGCTCCCTCTTTTAAGTTTTTTGGTCAAAACTTTGACTTCGGCTAAACCGGAAGTGATGACTGATGAGTAGATTTCTATCACAGGGAGAGCTAGCATGGCATATCTAGACAAGGGTGAAATCGTCTTCGCCAACCCCTGATGGGACACTGGGGGGGGAATCAATTCACTTTTGGGAGGTTTTTGATTCCCCCTCCTGAGTGTCCCATCAAGGGGTGTGGCGTAGAGGATTTCAGACCAGACAGTCCATCTTATTAAGGG